>JACXGK010005972.1:0-30610 GCA_016801125.1 Novumbra hubbsi
TTTATAGTGGGTCCCATGCCGGTGCCATGGTCTCTGCGTGGCCCCTGGGTGAATTATAGTGGGTCCCATTCGGGTGCCATGGTCTCTGCGCGGGCGCTGGGTGTTTTATAGTGGGTCCCATGCCGGTGCCAAGGTCTCTGCGTGGCCCCTGGGTGTTTTATAGTGGGTCCCATGCCGGTGCCATGGTCTCTGCGTGGCCCCTGGTGGTTTTATAGTGGGTCCCATGCCGGTGCCATGGTCTCTGCGTGGCCCCTAGGTGTTTTATAGAGGGTCTCATGCCGGTTTTGTTGGGTGAACCCGTCCGGCTCTTCCTCATCCTCTTCCTCCCCATGTTGTGGACTTCCTGTTGTAGAGTGTATCAGGAGGCCCCCTTTTCCCCTCCCTTGGTCTACAAAAAGCCCCGCTGTGTCCCTCCCCGTAGCGCAGATCAGCTGCCGGCTCCAGCTCCTTTATGTAGCCACCCTCCAGATTTATGTGTCCCATATACCCTTAAGGGAGTATATGGCTTTGGCCGAGCCAGGTCACCGTAAGATGGCCCTGATCAATATCACAATGAAAAGCCATCGGGCAAGTTTTGAACGTTCTTTTTTTCCCCTTCTGTTCTCTATCACTCCCTCTCCATCCTCACGGGATGCAATATCTGGGGAGTATCGATTGTTCAATGTCCAGTAGTTAGTCAAGAGGCTATCTCCTTTGACTTACCCATTTTTGCTGTGTGGGTGTTTGACCCCCTCTCCCTCTCCGGGTGATAGATTGGTGCTCTCCTAGCCACTGTAATTACACACAGGCCACAGACGGTCGTTTATTTCAACACTTCCACCATTTACCAAAAAATCTGCTTTTATCTTCGGGGTCCAGCGGCTTTCTTCTGCAGCGAAAGCAGAAAAGGGGAACATAAAATACTGGACAATAGAGAGAGATGGAGGGCGGCCATCCTTTCCCCCGTGACCTCCAGGTTCCAATCTGCCGTTGGATTTACTTTCATCTTCTTCCGTGGTTGTGTGAGAGACTTGATAATGCAAAAAATATTTAAGGAGCCACAATGGATAGATGACTATCCTCTTGAACTCTCCACCTTGCTAAAAGGCCACACCTCGTAAACCAATCATTGGTTTAGGAGACTAAATAAGACAAACAATTCATTGTCTCCCGTTTCCCAGAGAACAGTGTGTCTCTCTTCCCAAAGGACCTGCTGCACACCTGAACCTCATTTCCATGGGGGTTGGTGGGGGGGGGGGCATTGGGACAGGTTCCTTGGCAAGTTTAATTCCGCTGTGCTTGCATCGGTGTCGGCCGATACTCTCACCAACGCCGCCGCTCGTGTGGTTGTCTGACGGGGGGGGGGGTGATCACCAAGTCCCGCCGCCCCCTCGACCGCCCCCAACATCCTCCTGGCTCTCTCCGCGCCCGTGAAGTGCGGCACTTGACATGATTAGGCGGTGTGCACACAGTCGTTGTGCCATAAGTGCTGTATAATGGGCGCGGGCGGGTGATGGAGGGACTGGAGCCTCATGAATACGCCGGACAGCCCAGTTAGATGAGCCTGTCACAGCCCAGCGCCGCCCTAACACGTGGAGAGGAGGGGACACTCGATTACACTGCTTACGGGGTAGGAGACCTTACTGTCTGTCCCCAAGTCATGTCTGTCCCTCTGCATGTCCCTGTCTGTCTGTCTCTCTGCATGTCCCTGTCTGTCTGTCTGTCTCTCTGCATGTCCCTGCCTGTCTGTCTCTCTGCATGTCCCTGCCTGTCTGTCTCTCTGCATGTCCCTGCCTGTCTGTCTCTCTGCATGTGTCTGCCTGTCTGTCTGTCTCTCTGCATGTGTCTGTCTGTCTGTCTCTCTGCATGTCCCTGCCTGTCTGTCTCTCTGCATGTCTGTCTGTCTGTTTCTCTGCATGTCCGTGTCTCCATGTCTGTCTGTCTGTTGGTCGACCTCCCTGCCTATTTATCTCCTTGTCACGCTGTCTGTTTTTCTGCCTGTCTACCCACCTTTCTCTTTGTCTCCCTGTCTGTTTATTTGTCATGACTGCGTTGATACTGGAAATGGGAACTTTGACAGATCTCAAAACCTCCAGAGATTTTCCCAGTCCCATATGAGCGTGGGCCTTTTTTCAGTTTCTTAACATTGTGGGTTCAGAGCTTTTCTGTGCCCATTTAGATTTGTCACAACATTCAAGTTCAGCGTTGAAGGGTAGAGGTCACAAGACTATCAGGAGACCCCTGATAATGACCGAATTATGCAATTCAGCTCCAGTGGACATGGACTCCTTCATTACCTAGCAGCAGTGATAGATATGCCTAAATGCATGTTGTCAAAACCTTAACTATAAAATGTGATGCCTCATCTAGAACACAGGCTGTGCCCGACCAGCTACCACATACATCTTCTTGGCTGTGTGTTTGGAGATGAACCCTTGCTGTTGGATTTTGTGTTTAGGTTGACTCTGGACATATTGTTATGGCTCTTGAAGATTTAGTGTACCTTGTAGATATGTGTGTATTTGCGTGTGTGTATGTACTGTGGGGAGAACAAGTATTTGATACACTACCGATTTTGCAGGTTTTCTTACTTACAAAGCATGTAGAGGTCTGTAATTTTTTATCATAGGTACATTTCAACTGTGAGAGACAAAAATCCCATTTTGTGATTTTTAAGTAATTAATTTGCATCTTATTGCATGACAAGTATTTGATACATCAGAAATGCAGAACTTAATATTTGGTACAGAAACCTTTGTTTGCCATTACAGAGATCATATGTTTTCTGTAGTTCTTGACCAGGTTTGCACACACTGCAGCAGGGATTTTGGCCCACTCCTCCATACAGACCTTCTCCAGATCCTTCAGGTTTCGGGGCTTTCAGCTCCCTCCAGAGATTTTCTATTGGGTTCAGGTCTAGAGACTGGCTAGGCCACTCCAGGACTTTGAGATGCTTCTTACGGAGCCACTCCTTAGTTGCCCTGGCTGTGTGTTTCGGGTCGTTGTCATGCTGGAAGACCCAGCCACGACCCATCTTCAGTGCTCTTACTGAGGGAAGGAGGATGTTGGCCAAGATCTCGTGATACCTGGCCGCATCCATCCTCCCCTCAATGCGGTGCAGTCGTCCTGTCCCCTTTGCAGAAAAGCGTCCCCAAAGAATGATGTTTCCACCTCCATGTTTCACGGTTGGGATGATGTTCATGGGGTCATCCTTCTTCTTCCTCCAAACACGGCGAGTGGAGTTTAGACCAAATAGCTCTATTTTTGTCTCATCAGACCACATGACGTACTCCCATTCCTCCTCTGGATCATCCAGATGGTCATTGGCAAACTTCAGACGGGCCCGGACATGCGCTGGCTTGAGCAGGGGGACCTTGCGTGCGCTGCAGGATTTTAATCCATGATGGCGTAGTGCAGGGGTGGGCAAACTACGGCCCGAGGGCCAAATGCGGCCTGCGAGGCTGTCCCATCCGGCTCACGGAATGCCCTTTTCTGTCCTCCAAATCAATTATGATTAACAAATTACGAAAACAAATGTGGCCCTCCATTTCATTTAAAAATCCTGATGTGGCCCCCGAGCCAAAATATTTGCCCACCCCTGGTCCCAGCTGTGGTCCCAGCTCTCTTCAGGTCATTGACCAGGTCCTGCCGTGTAGTTCTAGGCTGATCCCTCACCTTCCTCATGATCATTGATGCCCCACGAGGTGAGATCTTGCATGGAGCCCCAGACCGAGGGTAATTGACCATCATCTTGAACTTCTTCCATTTTCGAATAATTGCGCCAACAGTTGTTGCCTTCTCACCAAGCTGCTTGCCTATTGTCCTGTAGCCCATCCCAGCCTTGTGCAGGTCTACAATTGTATCCCTGATGTCCCTACACAGCTCTCTGGTCTTGGCCATTGTGGAGAGATTAGAGTCTGTTTGATTGAGTGTGTGGACAGGTGTCTTTTCTACAGGTAACGAGTTCAAACAGGTGCAGTTAATACTGGTAATGAGCGGAGAACAGGAGGGCTTCTTAAAGAAAACCTAACAGGTCTGTGAGAGCCGGAGTTCTTACTGGATGGTAGGCGATCAAATACTTATGTCATGCAATAAAATGCAAATTATTTACTCAGAAATCATATAATGTGATTAGTAGGAAATCTGCAGTGTATCAATTACTTGTTCTCCCCACTGTATATACATGTATAATGTATGTATATATATATATAGTGTGTGTGTGTGTGTGTGTATATATATGTCTGTGTGTGTTGCATATGTGTGTGTGTATATCTATACACACACACACACACACACACATATAGTATATATGTGTATATATACAGTGGGGAGAACAAGTATTTGATACACTGCCGATTTTGCAGGTGTTCCTACTAACAAAGCATGGAATTTTTTTCATGGGTACACTTCAACTGTGAGACACGGAATCTAAAACAAAAATCCAGATAATCACATTATATGATTTTTAAGTAATTAATTTGCATTTTATTGCATGACGTAAGTATTTGATGTTAATGTAATACATATTTGTCATTCATTATCATTTCAAATATATTATATATTTAAATATATTATTATATTCATTATATAATTTAATTTGTATTTATGGAGTTACGTTTTAAATTGAAAAATAGTTAATCTTGAATGCAAGGCTGAGTTAACATTAACGTCAAGTTGCCTACCAAGAAACCGATAATCTAATTGAGCACATTGAGTTTGTATAGTTTAGCAGCTCCAGCTAGCTAAGCATTCATGACGTTACTGAGGAATTATCCCATTAGTGTCAAATTTGGTGAGTTATATATTTTTCAACAACATCAATGTTAATACATTTAAATGCTCTACAATTTACCTTGACATTTACAGTATCAGTCGAAAGACTCAACAGGCTTCATGATACTCTGGAATGCTTGAAAATGATATTATGGTAACCCGTTTTGCTTAACTTCTCCTTTAATTAAGGCATTGTAAAAGTATACGACTTAACACAGAAAACTGTAATTTATTATCAATTACAATCTTTACCCTTAATTCTGGAATTTGTCAATTTTTTCCCTGAAAATCATCTGAAAATCTAAGTAATCGATAGGTTAGTTGATCCATCAAAATAGTGTTAGTTGCGGCCATACTAGCATGCCAGAGATTTGGCTAATGTTTACTGCCTCTCTTTCCACCCGGGCTACTCCTCTAGATCTCCACACCTTCCTCAGGAAGCACAACATAATTAGTCTGCCATTTCCCCAGCCATTGTGGCAAGATGTACACTGAGCTTAATTGCTGCTAATTGGGCGTTGTGCTTGTGGAGCAGAGATATTGAGCCCGTCTGCAATTAGGACTATATTTGCATTTTTCATTTTGCTGTGTGTGTGCGTGTGTGTGTGTGGCAGCCTTGTGCTTGCCCAGCCCACGGGAGTGCTTGTGTCCCGGCGATGTTAGAGAGAAGTAATATCACATCTCTCTGCTGTTCGTAGTTAGCTGCTAGTTTCCATCCTCGGGATCGTGAACGACTCCCCGTGGAAGTTGATGGTTGGGCTCAATGATGAGAATTCATACTCCGGTCCAACGTAGCCGATCCTGTCAGGGACGAAAAAGAACCATCAGATGAAACGCTCGAGTCTACAGGAGAGGAGGGGGGAGGCGCAGTGACCCCAAAGTCACCTTTGTGGAACACAAACAACAGCACAAAACGCATTCAGCGGGCTGCATTTACATGCACTGCATGGAAATAGTCCGCTTTGGGTACTTCATTTGACTGAGACACGCATTAACGCCGGTGTAGAACATCCCTTAACGCTTGAGGCGTGCCGTAACCACGCCCCTTTTCCCACCGCAAGGCCCCTTTGGTTTTAATTTGGAGCCGGCACCGCCGCTGGATCCCGTGACTGACACCGTCGTATGACAAATCCTCCGTCCGTCCCCTCTCCGTTTCTTATGAACACACGGCTTATGCAAATGGCAGGAAATGATCTCTGTGATAGCGGCACGGCTGGGGCAATTTAAGGGGCTTTCAATGAGTCTCCTTGCGTTAATAATAAAAAAAAAAGCGGAGCGTGAAATCTCCCCTCTGCATATATAAAATCCCAGTGACTGTACCCAAATGAATGGCGTCTATGTGGTTATTAATGACCGCTTGTGACGCTTTGTGGTGATGTATGAAAGACATGCTGCACCTTACATGTCCGTTTGTAATGATATAGGTCACGGAGAACAATTTGCATAACCTCTAGCCTGAAATGATCCTCTCCACACCGGTATTACCAGCACAACCCCCCCCCACACACACTCATCCCAGCTTAACCATCATTATTCACAAAAGTTAATTTTGCCGCGGGTGTAAATGATCTGGCTTGGCAATCCGTGGCGTTTCACTGTTTTTTAATGTAATTCTGAAGCATAAATAAATAAATAAATAAACGGCGAAGGCCACGCGAATAGCATTTAAGAAGCCGCGATGTGGCTTGGGCAGTGCAGCCGGCACCCGCTTGGCGGGATCTGATTGGATCTTGATGGATGACTATCGTTTGTCCTTGTCAGAAAAAGAACAATTCGGGCATTGAAATAAGAGTGCTATCAAAGTTTCAGTGGCTTCCAAAGGGAATCTATTACCATGTTTTAACTGCCTCTACTCCCGCTTTGAGGACCCAGATAGGCGATATGGCTCTCATACAAAGCCAACTTAAATTCTCATTTATTTATTTGTCAAAAAATAATTAATTGAGGTTAATGTCTTTGTCCTCTACACTTGAATAGATAGTGTGTTGCAAAGTCCATGTGTGTGTGTTCTCTTTTTTTGTTTGTGTACCCGTTTCTGGATAGAAACAGAATAAAGAGAAGCTGTGAACCTTTTAGTATGTCAAACCAAAGTCAATATAACCGGACTGGGTGTATTGACGTGCTGAGGAACTATTAATTACACGTTAGTAATGGTATTTTATCCATTACCCACATACCTCAGTCGTTGTCGTTGATAAACACAAAACATCAATAGCTGCTTGCTGATTCACTAGCACACAGGTTCACGCTCGTGACTGTGAGCGTCAGTACCCAGGGTTGCCGTGGTGTTCTACCTAACCAAAACACAGACACTGTGTGGATATTCGTATCTTTGTCAACGGCTAATGTTGTTTTCACGTGGGCGTATGCAGTAGAACGTACCACGTGGCTATTTCAATGTTGCCTGACTCAATCCAGTCCGGGTTCCTCCTCTTTAGCCCAATGTAGCAACAAGGACCGACGCGGACCCGGAACTGACGTCCTCTGTGCCGTTCCCAACTGCACAACTCTTCTAATTTATGACCCGTTTACGCTCTTGGTCCTCCGGGGTTCTGCAACCTACCCGGACCGGGAGTCGGGCTAATGTTGCGGCTGTTTGTTGCATCTCTGTCCCGGCTGCTGATTAACACCGGGCCTGAAGCAGGTCCTCACTGGGCTGTGGATTCTGTACGCTGCTATAATTAAACCGTTGGTTTATTATGTAGAGCTCCTCGTGCCAAGTGCCCTTGGACCGTGTCCCATTTGATGAAAGCAGACATTTTTGTGGTTTGGTTCGTGTTTTAGAAGGTCACAGGTTGCACATGTTTATCTCTGTTGATGCTACTGTGGATTTCAGTTTACTGCACTCTGAGGTGTTTGTATAAGTTTCTCCCACTTGTTCATTAGCGAGATGTGGCATGTGCACAAATCCAGAACAAAACGCACTGCGTCAAATGAAAAAAGAGGCTCTGTATCAAGAGATCCTTAGAGAGCCATCGGTCTGCTAATGTTGGTGAATCCACTTCTCCTACCCTTGATCCCAGAATGCATCTGAAGAGAATAGTCTGCTGTAACAGAGCAACATCTTGTTACCTCACATTCATGTCGCCTCTTTACTAATGTGATTTACATTACACCGGTTCAAAGGAGTCCATTAGTCTGTTAAGTATTTCTACACATGTTCACACACACACACACACACACACACACAAACAAACCCCTGCATGCGTAGCAAAAGTATTCAAACCACTGTGACACTGCCAAGCTGGTACATACCTACCAAAGTACGTGTATGTCAGTGTGGCTTTCCCTAACAAATGTGTAGGGGCTGAATGCTAATGTGTAGGGGCTGAATGCTAATGTGTAGGGGCTGAATGCTAATGTGAGCAACATATATCAAGTGTTTTATTTTATTTTTTATATTTCTCCACATCAAAAACGAATTAATTGAGTGTCGTAAAATTAAATGTCAAACAGAATTACATTTTAATGTGCCTTTAGAAATTCATTAAAATGTATGAGTTGGTCATGGGTTTGCAAAGCATTATACCTGTTTGAAACACAAACACATGCACACACATACATTGGCACAAACACGCACACCTACACACACACCCCATTTAAGACAACCGGCACGTCCCTGCGGGCCTTAACGAGCTAGGCCTTTATGAGTAAACTAATTACTAATTACACAAGTGGTTTGTGGGTAACGCACCGTGGCGCTGGCCTTTTGTGATTTTAATTGTTGCTGTGCTGAAGAATGAGCGCCACCGTAACTCTGCCCTCGCAGGATGGATGAGCTCTGAATAATTTATCATATTTGTGTAAACACTCTCAGCGTTCTCACACACACACACACACACACACACGTGCAGTGTGTGTTGCTTCTGCTGCGATCTCCGCAGGGGATTGATTGGCGGCACCAAGGTACCGGGGCGGACGGACTTCCAGGGCCTTTTATTAGAAGTCCCATTGTGGGCCGGTGACGTGGCCGACCCATCATGAGTGGTGGAGATCGTTCCGGAAACACTGTGACTAATTACTCCTGCTCCCGCCGGCGGAGGACATTCGTCTGATGGATGCGGGGGAAACCTCCTTGTAAGAGAATAAAGTGTGTGTGTGTGTATGTGCGTGTGGCTACGACAACGGTTTGATAATCATTTTCCTAGATGAATGCTATGTGAGGCAGGATGATGAAGTGGCCATTTGCTAGGGTGGCTATCACACACCTCCACATCCTGGTCCGATGGTGACAGGAGGGAAATCAGCCCAGGCACAGGCAGGCTGTTGGCTGTAGAGACACCCCAGCCTCACACACACACACACACACACATGTGGAAACGCACAAAGATCGTCTGCATTCACTACGGTATTTATGAAGTGTTCACCGCTTTCACACGCTAACGCCGAGCTCTCGACAGCTGGTTGAAGAAACGCTGTGGTAGGTTTTTTTTTTTCTCCTCAAACTGATCTGCACAATGGAGATATTTTGAACCACTTTTCATTCCACACTTTAAACACTCTTCGTATAGGAGACACTCTTGTCTGATATGTAAAGGTTCATGCTTTTCCCTTCCTTTTCCGCCATGGGGATCCAACCCACAAACTTGCCGCTGCAAGCACCATATTTTGAAAAGCGAAGATTCTCTCTAAATACCAACACAAAGGATAGCTACTGTGCCATGTCATTAGTAGCCAAATGTATTTTTTACTGCAACATCTTTTTAATCTTATCTTTCTGGGGTTTAGACAGTTCTGTGTATTTAATAGGTGTGTGCCGCTATCCGCAATTCCCTATAGCTTTGCTTTATACTACTCAGTACGGCGCCTTTATACAAGTCCTGGAGCCGGTGATTCTTTCAAGCGCCCTTCTAAAAAAAGCCCCCAAATACATGTTTGTGCACAAACACTTACACACACCTACAACTTCCTGTGTCCCCTCCGACATGGCATTCCATTCGTCCGCTACAAGGCCGGTGTTGGGGCCCCAGGGGCCGGTGTTTGTGGGCGTTTCCAGAATTGTGCTGCTGTTTATATCCTGTTTCTTTTCCCTGTAATATTTGGCCTGCAAAAAAAATAACCATTGTCTTCTAGAATTGTTTATATAAAACAATATTTGTTACTCGGTTTCATTATTGTGCTGTATTGGATTAACACATTGCATTCGGTCAGTGTAATATCCAGACACGAAACCAAGTGTGTATCCTAAGGGAGCTTATATTGCCATTATCCTGATTTATGTAGACAGGGGCCATAGGCCCCATTGAACAATAAATCCGATTCACACTTCTCAAAGAGCACCGTGGACTTATAGACTTCTTTCACCATCAAGCATCTCACCGTGCTTCACTAAATCAATGCACAGGGATCGATTAGAAGACACTGTTAGAGCCATTTGCCGTTCACCAACCTAAATGTAACACTAACGCAACTTCTCGAAAACCCAAAATACACACCTGCTCTTGGCTTCAATGTCTTGTTTCTCCGTCGTTGCTTAGAAAGTGCAGCGTGAACCTCTGTTCAACCCAACACGACTCTCCGAGCCCACAGGTTTTCCCCTCCACCGAATTACATCTAGGTTTGTGCTTCCGTTGTTTTCCTTTTTAAACTGTAAAACGTCCTTACCTCCGTAATGGTCGTAATATGGAAGAACTGGTGTAATTTGGTTTGGCAAACGAGCGGCTTGTTCCCTAATGATGGGCAGGAATGCGTTTCCTGATGCTGGGTTATTGTGCCTCGGGAGGCTTTAGAAGGTAATGAATATTTTAAAATCTTTTTTTTAATTAAATCCCTTTGAGTTCTAAATAGCATCATATTTTATTATTGCCTGTATCCACACAATGCAACGCCGCCCACTGGTTGGGGCTCTTCATTAAAAGTCGACACTTTCAAAGGCTCCGTGTCCCGGGTGGCACCCTATTCCCTACCTACTGCCCTACTTTGAACCAGAACCCAAGGGGAAAGAGGGAGCTGTTGGGGCCGCAGACTTCTTTCAGAGTGATTTACTGCTGACCAGGCCCGGGTAAAGGAGGAGGTGCAAATTTGGAAGAAAAATGACAGAGTCCTGTGGACATTGATTAATATTGGTAATGTTGTTGCTCCTTCCCTGCATTGGCCGTGGCCTGTTCCCGGTGCGCCCCCCCCCTCCCTCCTTGGCCGTGGCCTGTTCCCGGTGCGCCCCCCCCCTGCATTGGCCGGGCCCGGTGCGACTAGCCCTGACCGCACGCCTGGCTACCAGGCCACTGGCCCTGCCGGGTCCGGAATGAGCCCAGAGTGAGAGCACATGCCACCAGAGTGTGGGGAAACAGATCACTCTCTCAGAGGCTCAAGTCTCTGTGATGTATTTAGGGATCATCTCACCTTCCTCGGGGTGAGGGAGATGTGGGGGGGGGGGGTGGAAAGCAGAAAAAGGCTGAGAAGCACCTTATGGTAGTGTTGTTTTCAAGGGAAGGTTTTTTTAGCCAGTTTGAGTTTGCATATGCCTAAGTGTGTGTGTGTGTGTGTTACCGGTGACTGCAAGGCCAAACAAGGCCGGCTTTATGCCGCTGGAGCCGTCGGGCCGCTCTTGTTGCCCTGCACTCCGCGACCGGGGCTTCGGGCTCCCGCCACGCTGCTCGGTGATTGCTAACACATGTGCCGCCCCCGTTCCCCCGCAGCCGTCCTCGGGAGTTCTGGCGCCTGGACTTCTGGGAAGACGACCTGCGACGGCGCCGGCGCTTCGTGCGGAACCCCTCCGGATCCACGCACTCCGAGGCCACGCTCAAAGCCGCGGCGGATCACGGTCAGTCGGTCGTCTGTGCCTCCTGTCCTCCGCCCGTGTCTGTCTTTCCCTGCGGCCCCAGGTACACGGCTGGGGCAACACCCGTCGTAAAAACACGTACAGATAAACGCGCCTTCGTTTAAATCATATAGTTCACGCGGTTAACTGACTAATTGGCCTTCCCATTAGAGGAAGCTGTGTTAATAAGCAGTGTGCCAGTTAGCCCCTTACACACACACACACACACTATCCCTTCCTGGATCCCCAGTCCGTTACTGTTGCGTTGATTATATTTTTCTGCTGTTGTAATTTGTGTGATGGGGTGAGGTTTCTGTGGCAGGAGTGTGAACTGTTTGTCTCCTTCTTTCCTCCTGCGTGGCAGTGGTGACTGGTATTAACGGTAAGTATTGGCTCCAGCCTCCCGGGCTTTCAAGCTTTAAGCCCTTGGTTTGTTTTCTCTCTATTTCCCCACGATGCATTATAATTGCTTCGGTTGTTTTGTTTTTATGCATTTTCTATTTCTCATTCATGTTTAATTCATGTATTATTATTTTTTTATACATAGCAATTAATCTCTTGGCTGCACAGTTCTTCTAGCTTTATATAAAATGAAGCTACAATGTATCCCTACTGAACATCAGTGATCTCAATCAACAGCCTGTAACCCACTCCAGCGATCTTCCATAATTACATTTCCTGCTTTTCATGAAATCATGGTATCGTGTAGAGAATTCACATTAATTCTTGTGCTTTATGTTATAATAAAAGAACACAAGCTACAGCTCCTTTAATTCAGATTTCAGTGTGATCATGTTGTTTGTGTTCTTAAAGAGAGACAGGTAACGTATCGGATGTCCATTAACGAACCTGCTGTGTTTATGATGCCATATATCTTTAATGGTTAAAGGTCACTAAACAAAGATAAATCTACATCCAGGCCATAATTGCTGAGTTTTTAAAGGTGTGTGGGCAGGGATAATTGGTTGAGGTGAAATGTATTATTTTCTAAAGATCAGGACCATTGATTAAACTGTGTTTTGTTTGTGTAATGCCACATGCCATGAGGAACCTAGTCAAGCCCTAGAGTTCTGGAGACAAAGCTGTACATGTCTCTCAAGGATAGTGTTGTGTTCATAGGGAAACGAGTACGTCGATGCTGTTGTATAACCTCAAAGGGTAAAGTGCCAGTAAAACAAATATTATTGATTACCTTTTCCAGTAGCATTGAAATTAGGTTTCAATCAATCATTTTCTGACCTTGTGCTTGGTTTAAGAAGAATTCTGTTAATTATGCTGGCAGACTTCTATTGAACTTTCTTCTGAATGGTTATACACCCTAGTTCTTAATCTTGAATAGTTCTGTATGTCAATGCCGAATGATAATTGTTTCAAATACTTGCACCGACAGGATCATACGTAAATCAGTTGTTTGTGCCAACAAGCAAGGCATTTATCCAGCATTGCCACGCTAAATGGCAAAATGGTTCATGCAAATGTCAGTACATTTCTGACACTAAGTGTGAAACGGGGTGTTTGTTATTTACCTGTTTCTCTGGCCATTCTGGCCATGCTGTTACGTTTGAGCCGGAGTCTGTGTTCCCTGGAGGAGCCCCTAATCTCTAGTTTCTGCTAAGACACTAAAGACGGTATGCTGCCATTTCCAGTCGCACCAGGCTTCGCATCAGCAACCGATCTGTTCCCAGCCTGCCGGTTTTACTGGCTTAACCTATTGCACTTCCTAGTAAAGGCCCATTTCTCGGACGAAAATGTCTCCAATATGTCACAGGGATGGAGGTAGACCCTCCCCCCCCAAATGTGACATCAGTCCTCTTGACAAACGACCAGCGTGACAGAAGTCAATAAGAATGTGATCTAAAAGCAATGTGCCTGGCTATCCCAGCATCCTCGTGGGTCTGGTCAGGGGGGGGGAGGAACCGTGTGCTGGTCATGATGTGGGGAGGCAGTTGTAGGGGTGGGAGGACCCTGGAACCCTGGTTCTGCTTTCAGATTCCCTGTCTCCCTGCCTCTGTCTGCCTGCCTCTGACTGACTCCCTGCCTCTGAGTGACTCCCCCTCTCTTTGTAACGTCAGATACGCATTGGTCTAGATATGCCCTACATCTATTCCATAGGCCGATGAGGGCATCATGTATAGTGTTTATTTGGCTGTAAATAGATGGCCGGCCAGTCATGGCAGGGCGGGGTATAGTAACCCAACAGAATATTGCCCCATTGGCTATGCACACACACTACCCGTCTGCATATGGGTAAAGAATATATCATTAATAGATCTCTTCGACGTTGAGGCTTGACTGCAGCGTCCGTTTTCTGATGTAACCTTTTCTGTTGTTTTTGCTGACCCAACATTTGCCGCGGAAGTGGAGCTCAAGTCGGGTTATGCAGTTGTGAGGTTTTTGCTCAGGGGTCATACCTGACTATGATTATTCTGATTAGATGAAACAGAAAAGGGAGACAGCCAAGCTAAAGAACCCCCCCCCCCTTCCCCCAATAAAAACATATAGTGCATGATCACATGTACACTGGGCATTATTTCAAGCTACTAGTGTAGTGAAGGCAACACTCCACGAGTCATGAGAGATTGAAGAGCAGGCGGTGGGTGCATTCAAGCCAGTCGAAGAGTAAACCCTTTTTTTTAACATTATAAAACGCTTTGTTAGCAGTTCCACTGCTTATCTCAACCTGCGCGTATCAGAAAAGCGTACCCTATCCTAAATGTAATCCTTAAAAGACGAAACAACCGTAACATGCGCAGGGAAACATTCCTGCGTCCAGACACTGAACAACCCCCAGACTGTACACAACCGTGATCATTCATACCCAGCCAAGAATCTGGAGGACCTTTTCCACTCCGTAAGCCCAGCCGAGCTGAAGGCGTGCGGGCGGTCTGGATGCTTGGGTCTGTGAGCGGGCTAGTTATGTATTTATGGCTGGAAAGAGCCATCTTTTCTGGGGATTGATTTGGTCCTGCCCTGGGTGAAGGGAGCACAGGGGAGAGGTGGCTGGGTAAATACCTGAAGACTAATGTCTCTGTTCGGCCGATCAATACTCTCCTCATGACTCCAGCTCCTGGCCATGGTCTTGTTAAAAACAAATTAGTTAATTCTGACAATTTAATTGCTCTCATGACTGAGAATGCCTTGAGCTTTAGCGAGGTTAGCATATGAAGGGGCATTTTTAACCTCAAGGAGTATGGAAATGACACGCCGCGATTTTAGCGTGCCTTCACTTACTGCGTGACATAGCGTTTGCTTTTGGAGCCTCTGGCAGGGGGGGCGACGGTGGCCTTCACAAGTGTAATGTTGATGAGTTTTATTCAAATTGGTGCCCTGTGCTCGATTTCGATGAATGGTTTGGTTGACGGGGCCTAATGGGCATTTTGTTCATGTGGAATTACGGCTCGTTTCAGGAATCGTTTCGGGAATGCGTAAGGATAGGTTTTCAGGGAAAGGACATATTTGTCTGAGAAATTGCCTCAAATCTTCAGACATATTCGCTTAATGAGGCTTTATATCATAGAAAAGTGTTGACTCTGACATTGCAGTCACTTTTTAATATTTTACAAAAACATATGTGCTGGTTTTTTATTCTAGTTTTTGTTTCCTAAACATTTTTAAATATTTGAATTGTGTCGAAGGTATTATAAAGCAGCATGTAGCAGAAGTATCACTTTGTCAAAACTCCCAGTCTGTATTTTCACAATGTTAATTTTCGAAACACACACACCATTTAATTACACAATTGACAATGAAACGGATAACCAGTGCCGTTAAAAACTACATTAGGCAACCAGCAGTGGCAGTAGTCGTAGTAGTTGTATTAGAGTTGTATTAGTCGTTGTTGAAGCAGTATTGTTTTATCAGTAGTTATATTATAGTTGTACTAGTTGTCGTTTCAGCAGTAGTATTTAATCAGTAGTCATAGTAGTTATATTATAGTTGTATTAGTCGACGTTGCAGCAGTAGTGTTTTATCAGTAGTCGTAGTAGTTATATTATAGTTGTACTAGTCGTAGTTTCAGCAGTAGGGCTTAATCAGTAGTCATAGTAGTAATATTATTGTTGTATTAGTCGTTGTTGCGGCAGTAGTGTTTAATCCAGGGGTGGGCAAACTACGGCCCGAGGGCCAAATGCGGCCCGCGAGGCTGTCCCATCTGGCCCACGGAATGTAATAAAATTATTTGGGGGGGAATTAAAAAACCAACTCACCAGCCAATTCTTATACATCTGAATCAGAATTTTAACTATTTACACCTTATATGGGATCTACTGTACATATGTAATGTATGTTTTAACTTTTGCCCTTTCTGGCTTCCAAATCAATTATTATTAACAAATTACAAAAACAAATGTGGCCCTCCATTTCATTTCAAAATCCTGATGTGGCCCCCGAGCCAAAATATTTGCTCACCCCTGGTTTAATCTATAGTCGTAGTAGTTATATTTTAGTTGTATTAGTCGTCTTTGCAGCAGTAGTGCTTAATCTGTAGTTGTTGTAGTTATATTATAGTTGTATTAGTTGTTGTTGTAGCATTAGTGTTTAATCCGTAGTCGTATTAGTTATATAATAGTCATATTAGTCTGTGTTGTAGCATTAGTGTTTAATCAGTAGTCGTAGCAGTTATATAATAGTCATATTAGTCTGTGTTGTAGCAGTAGTGTTTAATCTCCCAGTTCTCACGCGACAGGATACATTCACATCCATGTGCTAGTGAAACTTTGAGTGTTGTGGTCGGCCCAGGGTGAGCCGTGTTTATGGCGGCGTGTACAGAAGTTCAAATACACACGTCAGGCTTTTTCAACTCACTCTTCTGTCAAACTGGAGAAACTAGTCCCAATCCGCTCTGTCCAGTCCAGCAAGTCCACTTGCGCGGTGTGAAAATGCTAGAGTCTAGCATCTGGTATGTATTAGAGAGCTGGTAGTAATTTCAGTGCCACTAACTAAAGAATCCTCAGGGGAGACTTAATTACAGGAAGACCAGTCTAAATATCAGCGAGCTGCATATTTTCCATGACAAGAGATTTCTCAGCTCTTACAATCTCTCTCTCTTCTCACTAAGCCTCTCGGCTCTTTCTCCTTTCCGACGTGCTTTGGGGGTCCCCATATAGTGAAATGAGCCTGTAGATTTTTTTGTGGGACGGCTGAGAAAGATGCAAATAATATTTGAGTCCGACCCCTTCGGGTGATGTTAGTCAGGGACATGAGTGTGGCGTGGAGGGGCCACTGGATGGGGTTGGAGTGTATAGAAGCAGGGTTTGTGGAGTACAACACGCACACTCGCCTAGGGGCGCGTATTATGTGTTGAGTGGATTCAAGGAAGTGGGCCCTGCTGTCTCGTCCACTCTGTTTACATAGATGGAGGACTTTCCAGTCCATTTACAGTAGATCAGCTGTGTGTGTCTTTGGATCTTTACTATGCACCACTGGGGAATGCTGCCTTCTGTAAATGTTTGCAGATTACAATTTTTCTTAAATAATCCATTTGGAACCTCAAAGTCATGTTCAGTTGAAATCAAAAAGGGCAGGCAGGAAACTATTTGTGGGCCATTTGCTTTGTTGAGATTTGTTCGGCTCATGTTTCTTGGTATTGGGTTGGGACATATTATATTGTTTTGTTTTGAGTGTTTAGAAGGTCCCAAGCAAATTGTTTTTACCAGTTATATTTCAATTGTACTGTTGGTCAGTGTGATACTTAGTTGTTTCTGCGTTATAAAGGCTCGTAGAAAGTATTTGCACCTGGGTATCACAAAATTAATACTAAAAAAGGGATTCGGACCATTAGTAGACTGCAATTTAGTTCATCCAATAAAGACCAGTTACTGCAATGCCTATGGCCATGTACCCAATGCCTATGTACCCAATGCCCATGTACCCAATGCCCATGTACCCAATGCCCATGTACCCAATGCCTATGGCCATGTACCCAAGTGGCTCCCGGTTCTCCTCCGGGGCACACGGGCAGACCACCATTGAAAATGTGCTATTTCTGAGATGAGATGATAATCGGATTTGTTAATGTAGTATTTCATGTTCACAAAACCCCCTAAGACTCCAAAGAGTCACGTTGCTGGTGTTTCAGTCCAGTTTGTGGTGTTTCAGTCCAGTTTGTGGTGTTTCAGTCCAGTTTGTGGTGTTTCAGTCCAGTTTGTGGTGTTTCAGTCCAGTTTGTGGTGTTTCAGTCCAGTTTGTGAAACGTGAAGTTTAGTTTTTATTATGCAGAAACATTTCATAGACTTTTGACTTGAAAAAGCCACCTTCCTTTAATAGTTTTGGTGTTGATGAAGCATGTTGTAGCAATAAATACTTTTTGTATTTGAATGTGTAGTTATTGCATTAATACAGAATTGTTTCAAATTAGAAATTACAACAATAGTACTGGTACAAATACTGGGGTTTTTCACGTTTTTTTTGTACATTGTAAACTATGTTGTTTAAAATATTCGTTGTGCTATCATTGCATGTAACCAGTCTAATTAAAGCGAATAGGTCAAAGCATGCCTTTTTCTTCCAAATTAATTCCACAGCCATTTTTAAACTTCCGGACTAAGAATATATTTGTCAACTTGACCAAATACATTTTTATGTTGACATTTGAATTTTAATTTGTATGATTTTTTGTTTTAAATGAGTTTAGCAAATATTATGTTCGATAATCTACATAGGATCTTTATTCAGTGACATATTTTAGATGGCACGTGATAAATAGCCTATAGCGGTGTATTTATTTTGTGAGTACAAGCTTATTTTCTATAAGGATACTCACCTCCGTACAGAAAAATATATTGGTGAAAAAACAACCACTAGAAACTGCGTATTGCACGCTGTTTAAAATGATTTTCTTCTTTCAGCTCCTGAGGAAGATATCCTCAAAGGTAAACAGTGCATCAAAAGTCACGCGCTGGGAAATCAGAACTCTGAGAGTGAGATATTGTTGGACGGCGACGACGACACCCTGTCATCCTTGGAGGAGAAAGAATTGGAGAACCCAACAGGTAACGCATGCAGCTGGTCCGTTTGATCATGGCTCAGCGCGCTTCGGATAGGGAGGGGGGGGTCGTTCAATCCTCAGCCTAGTGCGTTTCCAGTCACTGTTGTGGGTGCTTTGATGCGCTCATTCTGGGTAACCGGGATCTCAAAACGGTTAATGAGGGGGGATCACCCCAGCGCCTTCCATTAGCCCTGACAAGTCTCTCTCATCCGGCTTCTCTGATCGCTTTGGCAACGCGGATTCTCTCAACCTCCACATTAGAGCGGAGTTGCGTAAACACACACACACACACACACAATCATTATTTCCAATTGGCAAGCCTAGTTCACGTATATCAAAACAAAGCGTATACATTTCTGTTTGAAGTGATAGTAGCCTATAGTAGCCGATCTAAATGGACAAAGAAGCTCGTTTCATATTATTTATAGCTGTGACACGGTGAACAGTTTTGTTCTTATCGGTAAGAGGTAGCGAAAAGGACAGAAATTAAATAAGTCAACTGTGCGTTTTGTTTTGGTTTCTTGAACTTTCTAGATGCCTTACTTTGAGCTTAAATGTAGGCTAACATTAATATAAAGAAAGATCTGCGTGATGACGATATAGTTTGACTGCAGTTATTCGCGTGGTTTAACTCCAAAGTCATCTGGGTTCACGGGCGCGCGAGGTTGTGTTAACAGCATTCCGGTTCACATTTTAGAATAGCGCGGTAGACCTAAACATCTTCATTGTTCATGTTTACTTTCTTATGTGCAGTTTTCTAATGTATGTTATTACTACGCCTGGTCACAACGACGGAAGGCCTGTTAACGAAACACGTTTTATATCGTATCACTAAATCCGTTGTGCCACACCCATGTGGATGTTAATGTAACTCCTTTCCCCAGAAATCCTATATTTGAGTTAAGTTACTAATCGGATTGCATCCTACATAATCCTCACATCCCCACTTATCTTTTCACTGTAACATCATACCCGTTCACTGTGGAAAATGCGCTAAAATCTCAATAACATAAAACACCGAGCACGTACTGGGATTAAGGGGAAATCCCGCACAATAAAGTGACATGGATTCTGAATATAAGTGGAAATTGTCATGGATTCTCCTGGTCTGACAAGACCGACCGACCCACCAGGCACAGCCTCCCGGAACAGGCAGCTGTCTGTCTGATCACCAGGTGTAATTGAATGTTTCCTTGGCGGTGATTGAAAAAAATGTGATTTCACACCCGGATTTCATGCTAATGCCCGAGACGCGCAGAAGGCTGTTAGAGAGGAGGGGGGAGACCACGACAAATGAACATATCTGTTTATTCCATCGCGATCCGTCTGTGATAGACGCTGGTGCTTTGGGGAAATCAAGCCGGTCTCTGCCGCACCACACATCTGCAAATACAATGCGTCCGCACATGTGTAGTGCGGGGTCGGAGTAGCGAGAGCGGCAGGAGCTTAGCCGCGTGGCTCCCCGGAGCAGGCTTCTCATTGTCATACTGGCATAAATTAAGATTGATGAGAGATTAAACAGACGTAGCACCAGTCCGCAATCAATGGGGTCTGAATGACAGCTGATTCTACCTCTTGACAAGGCTGCTCTCTTGGGTTACACGGATGCTGAGATTTTGTTTTACGCTGCAGGCCAAACCACCTTTAGCTCTTTGTAAGCACAAAGCACAGAGGAAATGTTCAGGTCATGGTGATTCTTGTTAGTTCTCATCATTTCGAAATTTTAGATCGAAATCGATTTAACAAATACATTATTCCTTAATGTATAACCTTATAATAATAGCTGTTGACTAAATCTAATAATAAAATTAATAACAAATAAAGTGTATGTAAGTAATGAAAACAGCTATATTGCCCTTATTTATATACATATATAAATATATATGTACATATATAAATATACATAATACAATATAAATAAAAAAATACATGTATTTATAAATAACAGAGGGTAAAAGAGATCTCAGAATCAGTGCGTGCCTTTGTTGAGTTTAATTGTTTACTTTTCCATGCTGTTGCCCTTTGAAAAGCTTCTCTTTTCTCGACTAAGGGGGGACGATTTTTGTCAAGCGCGGTAATGTTTGCTTTCTAACCCGCGCTGTTGTTGGTCTGTCTGCTAGGCCCTGTTAACCTGAGCACCAGCGCTCAGCTGGTCGCCCCGGCTGTGGTGGTGAAAGGAACGCTGTCCATCACCGCATCTGAGCTGTACTTCGAGGTGGATGAAGAAGAGGCCAGCTTTAAGACGATCGATCCGAAGGTAAGAGAGGGGCTTTAACTTCCATTGATCCAAAGCAACGGTTTGCCAACTGGCCTTGTGTAAAACCAGCTTTCAAAATGGCCCTGTCCTTTCTCCCAGTCCTTCCCTGGCCTATGGCAAGGCAACCCTCCCGAGCATTGAATTCATGCAATTTTAGTATCCTAATTTCTTGAAGTATTTAAAGCAAATAATGTGTGTAACTCCACCAATGAGCATTGAAGAAAGCAATATTATGCTTGCTACTGTATATTTCGTGATGACAGTTTTTAAACGACCTGGAATACAGGTCGAATAATAAAAAAAGCAGATCGGGAATAATCTGTTATTGAGTGTTAGCTATAACAAGTGGTTCTGTTTATTGGCTGGTTATTTATTCTGTGTGTGTGTGCCTACATTGAAAGTGAATATTAGGCTATTGGCTATTTTCAGGGCATGCGTCATTAAGATCACTTGTATACACAAATGGATGTTTGCCACGGGTTGATTGGTCAGCATCTATATTTATATATGTATTTATATATATATATATATATATATATATAAAGGCCGCCGAGCTGGGTGAAACATCCAACGCTTTCATTTAAGTCATGTTTTTTATGTTCGGTAAACGAACCCGTAGGCCTTATATAGAGTGATTAGGCCTGCATAAGGTTCTTACTCCTGTCTTTGATTTAGTAATTAAATGTAGCCAAGGAATCTGGAATGTCGTGCAAGCCTATTGCTTAGGCTATGTTGTGCGAAGTTTCGTTCAGCATCACATCCTCAATTGAAATGACATTACAGTCTGTGTAGGCTTTTATTAATCATTTGAATATTCGAAATAAAAAACCCTACAAGGCCCTCTTTAGATTTGTATTCAACAGTTTAGTAGTAGGATTGGCATAAGATACAATTGTAATATGCCACTGTACTAAGCATACGTTGTCTCGTATCCTATTGCGTAAATAATTGAATCAGGCCTCGAAGAAATTGTCAGGAATGGCAAGTTGACAGTTGCCTTTGTATATGATAGTCATAATAGAACTATAATTCCAATTGCCGGTATCTTTATTTTTACAAAGTATATATTAATAGACCTACAAAATATACATTTGAAATAATTTAGTCTGTCGTAGTGAAAGGTCAAATTAATTAACTTGAATTTAGCGATAGCTTGTTCTGAAGAATTCATGACCCACTACAAGTGGTTGATGCATTTCTATCTGTCCTCGAGCAATATTAACGTGACGTTCTGTTTTTTTTCGGAAGTGAAGCCTTCGCGGAATGGGCAATACAAAAACACGAGCAAAATATATACGATGTTTTTTTACAATCTTTTTGGTTTGCCGTCATATAATGTTCGTTTTTAAACTGCCGATTTATAGTTGTAGTCTGTTATTATTAATAATTCCAAGGCGAAATTGGTGTATGG
The DNA here is from genome assembly GCA_016801125.1 of Novumbra hubbsi. NCBI lineage: Eukaryota > Metazoa > Chordata > Actinopteri > Esociformes > Umbridae > Novumbra > Novumbra hubbsi. Next base: position 22,163 of record JACXGK010005972.1, read on the forward strand.
TAGGCCTAGTTGATATGCCTAATAATGCAAACCTCCGTTTATCCTTCAAATAGCAAAGGCCCCAAAATTCCAGTGTATATATTTTACGTGTGTTGAATATTCAGCTTCATGCTGATTCAATGATCCTCTTTTAACAAGCATTATACATTAAATCGTGGATTTACAATTCCAAATAATCCCAATTCTCAAAACATGTATACAAACACAAGGCCAAGTTGGAATGTCATTTTTCTAACTTTTATTAACATTTCAGTTTAAGGTCACATAATGAAAAATTTGAACTTGGCACGCTACATTTTTATTCTTTCACTTAAAGATTTTGTGCATATAATTTTAAATAAAAGTCTCTTCACTTTGTGAAAACATTTCAAACAAAACAGCAAAAAAGTATTACATTAGCTTAAAATGTACCTTCACTTTCTCTGCAATGTTCCATTTCACTCCATTGTAAAACGTTTTTTTTGTTTGCTTGTTTTAGTTTTTAGTTTTACATTTGTTTCACATTGCTCGAGAAACCAAGATCACGTCTTTTTCCTCCACTTCGAAGTGTCATGATCTCAAATGTATTCTCGGCCCTAAATAGCAATACCATCACAAGTAGACAGTTTATAATTTGTCCAAACTTTTTGCGTTTGTGAGTATTTCTCTCGCTAGTCTCCACGTCTGCTTTGCCGCTGCTTCCAGGGCGGAGTGGGGCTTCCCCTGAAACAGGTCCAAATTTGGTAAGAAATAATGGGGGCATCTGCGGCACTGCAAACACGAGATGAGCTGGAGCAGAATTCCGTTGAGTCTGTCCCCGAGGCAGGATTCATCCCAGTCGGTCTCCCTTGGATGTTTTTCGCACTCGTACAGCAACAGGGTCTTCATGTGGTAGTTGTTCAAAGGCTGACCTGGCAACTCAAGATGACGGTCGCGGAGGGTCTTCAGGACTGAGAGGCATCTCTTCCTGCATCCCGCCATCAGGAGCCTGTTCTCTGCCTCGCTGAACTGCAGGACCCAAGCGTCGCTCTCGGCGGAGCTCTGTTTCCCGGTTAACGAGTAGCACTCTTTGGATAGGAGGTTAAAGCCCTCGGCCTTTACCTCGGCCACCCGATTAGGACCGGGCCAGGGGATGTGAGGCATGGGCCACTGGGCAGCGCTCCTAGGCCATATCCCTGTACACTTGAACGCAGGGGTAATCTGAACCACATACCTCTCTCGAATCCTTAGTTTCACTTCGCTGGTGTCTGCTACCATTTTTACTACGTCACGATAGCTGCACTTATCCACAGCTTGCGCTACGAGAGTCTGAAACCGTGAGCGGATCTTCCGGGCGGAGAGGTAGCCCGAGGCAGTGATGAACTCGACCCAGAGAGACATGCTCCTTTTGCGTCCGTCGCTAAGCTTCAGCACGGCACAGCCGGGCAGAGAACCATCGTCTACAAAGTTGAACACTCCCATCTGGTTGAGGTAAAGGACCACCTCGAATTCGTTCGGGGCAATGACCTCCATCCCCTCGAAACGAGCCTCTATTTCACTGAGTGAGGAGATGAACCGTGGCTCCTGCACTTCCACCTCCTTCAGGACGTCCGAAACCACCTTACACACCTCCCGGATAGTCTTTGCAATGGCCGCTTTTCGAGTTTGGCATCTCTCGCTGTAATATTTGTTGAGCTGGTAAACCAGCTTCGCCTGCGTCGCGATCATGTTTGGGCAGAGGTCCGGGCTGTACACCGGAGATTCGCAGTACGTTGACGGATCCAATGCTTACGGGTAAAGCCAGAGGCAAAACGCTCTTCCCCCAGCAATGAAAAAAATATATAATAAAACTTTTGTTGCGTTCACAGCGGATGGACGTCAGACAGTTTCGAGAGGAAACGGATAGGGATGCAACGTAATAGGCTACTAAATTTCAGTCCAATTCAAATGCAGTAGGCAGCCCCAAAATGGGGTGGGTTCAATGTATAATACCGGTTGTGTCCTTGCTCCTGCAGACCCTAAAGGATAAACCTATGGTCGTGACCACTCATCTCTACTTGTCCGTTCCGTGGCACCGTGAAAAACTGCGCGTTATTCTGCTATACCTTGCCCGCTGTTGTCCACACTCAGCTGTGCGAGCAGGAGTTGTGTAGTTTATGAATGGTCCCCTAGAAGAGTGAAAGGGGTCGGGCTTCTCGTCCTGCAATCAACGGTTGAGCTGTCAGTGCAGCCAGCCAATCGGAGGCTTCTCCGTCGAACACCCGGGCATGAGAGGAACACTTTCGCTCTCCAACATCCTGCGCGAGGAGCCTCTGCTCCCAGGTTGAGATGTAGGAAAGATTAACGGTTTCTTTTCATATACACATTCTTTTCAATGAAGCGTATATAACAATATACCCGTTATTTTTTATTGACAACGGACTGTCTTTACTTCCTCTTTAGCCTTTGCCAGCTGTTTGTGTAGGCTACTTAATATACCTAATGGTAATATTTAAGAAATATTAGTGACGTTGGATACCTGCTTGTTTGGCAAGGGAAGTGTTTTTTTTATTTTCGTATTTGAAGGAAATTCATTGGTTTTTGATGGGAATTCATTTGGTTTGAAGGGAATTCATTTGGATTTTTACATTTTTTTGCGTCAGTTCATTTGTCTTTATTACATTGTTACATTTGTTGGCCTACTCGTGTTAGAGTAACTGCTCTTGGCTGTGTGCTACGTGGTTTGTGTTTGCGATACCAACGTTATGCATTTCACGATTTAACAGATTTTCAGTCGAATGGTAATGTCTGTATTTTAATCTTTTTCTGTCCGATGTTTTGTGGCCTGTGTGCGTCAAGAAAAACTAGTTTTGTTAGAAAGCTCCGCGCTGAGTAATTCTGCCGGTTCAACAAGGTTTGTAATAATCGGGTTAACGAGATCAATCGAATATTCAGTGGGTCTACATTTCTAATATTATGAATTGTAATCAATTCCATTAATGTTTTTTTCCACACAAAAAAATAAGAAGTATTTTGTCCAACATTCGAAAAGTGTTGCCTAAAGGCAAGTAGTGAATAGTTCGCATTTTCAAACCGCAAAATTAATTTGTTTGAAAGGAAATGCAGTTTGTGAAATCTGTAGGGAAATTGGTCTTGGTATTGTGACAATATATTATAAGCAGTAATTACATTACATTATTTCTTACTGATATCGGAATAAGTGCAACATCCCCTCAACGGAATTAGGTTTAGATTAGGTTTTTCCTAATGGTGACAGGGTTTATAATTTCTCTCATTATTTTGGCCAATTGAACATATTACCTCGTTCTCGACCAATTTCATGCTTTGGCACAATTTAAGAAATTACAACTATTTGGCTTCAAACGGTTATACAGCCTATGAACGCACCTGCAGTGTGTGTTTAGCACGTGCATGAAGGATGTGATGAATAATAAATAGACCGTTATATTAATTGAGATCACAAGACCTTTAGTTATTTTAAAAACGTTGTACAATATGATCATTCACGACTGTTGGCGTTTTGAATAATAAAATGATTGCTTAAATTTTATTTAGCCTATGACGAATTAATTATCCATAATAAAGAAAACAAAACGCCTGATGCTTGTCTTTTACTATTGTTGTTACATAAATTGGAATATATTAATTTTAAAGTAAGTCCATTCTATTTTGAAAACACTAAATAGTCGCCGACAACCGTTTTTTGAAGCTGGGTTTTCTGAAAATGTGTGTAGGCTTTCTGTTTATCCCTTTATCCGGGCCGGAACTTTGTACATGATGAATAATGAACGAACAGGGTGTCTGTGCTCGGGGCGGGAGGTTATAATTGAGGTCCCCTTATCACCCCAGACTTCATGTTAGATGACTTAAGAAGCCATCACGGTCTCCTTGTGGGCACAGCACCGAGAAGGGTGGGTGGTGGGCTGGTGAGAATGCTCCTCATTCCGTGAAGTGATGTAGGCCTTAACAAAATGGCGAATAAATGTGTGTGTGTTATATATTAAAGTCACTTCAGTTGAAGTATTCCTTGCACAACTATTGATCTATTTTCACCTCTGAAGTTTCTCGGCCTGGCCTCGGGTTGTGGCCTTCCCAGGGTAATGAGGCGTGAGTTTGACGCTTCGGCATTAAATTCATTAGAGTCAGTTGGACATTTTCAGTAGCGAAGAGGTCGTTTTTATGTCGGGGTCGCTCAAGGCTTTTCGACATAATTAGGTATAATTGTTTTAATTGCAACGACATTTGGCTATTTGAAGATGGAAATATCTCCAGTTCTCTTGTTTGTGGAGTCAAACCATCCAATGACGCATTCAACAACGTGGTTGCCCTAACAGAAATCGACGCGTTTTATAAGAACATTCTTATTTACGATACGAAAACATTGTCGCATACAACTTCGTGATTACAACATGTTTGCAAAATATATCATTCACTATATATTGTAACTATTTTGTCAAATTACGTTTTTTTGCGGATGTTTGTCAAATCTATTATTCGCCTACTTGTTGCCTGCTATATGCATCCAATGCGTGGCATAGTTTTAGTTAAGCAAAATTAATGTGCCTCTTTTTTCGTCAACTTAATTTTTTCTAAGATTGGCCAACCATGGCTTGACGGGCTGAACCAAATAAAATATAGGAAAACAATATTTTATTCTCCATATTAATCACAGAAAACCAGTACTCTATTATTGTATTCTAATTTCCCCACAATTATTGTAGCAGCTGCTTTTGTTAAGGAGCAGTAAAATGCCACCACAGTAAATGCATTGTGAATACTAAAATAGCAAGTTGCCAGAGAAGGATAGAGGATAGAGAAACCGTTGTAAGAAATGGGAACTTCTAGGCAAGACATTGTCATACATTCCAGTGGTGGTGGTGAAGCTGCTGCACACCACAAGCAGGCAGCTGAGAGGATTCGGGCCTTCTGCAGGAGACCTGCGTGAGGGATTCACACAGCTGACATACTGGAGGCCTGAACTGTACAAAAATGTTTAAAAATGACTTATACTTTAAAAAACATTTAGCGTTTTCTCCCATGGCTATTTTCTAGGTTTTAAGCAATGTAACCTAACTTGTAAAAGGAACGCTGTCTCTTATGATGACTCCATTTGGCTTGTACCCGCTTGCTGTGCACACGCTTGCTTGGACCGCTTTTGTATGATCTCTGGATCCTGCATGTTTGCTACACATGTTCATGTAGCATTAAGCTGTCTTTGGGGTCACAGATCTCTTCTGGTCGCCGATGTAGTGGAGCGCTATACAAAATGTCAGGGAAGTAGTTATGAAATGCTCAAAGATCATGACCTGGGGAGTCAAACCCATTTACCCCCAAGGCTGGAGAACCACGTTGAAAACGGTTTGTTCCCTCGCTGTCAAAATTAGCAGAAATATATTGGAATTTTGCCAAGTTTTTCTTTGTCTGTTAGAGAGCTGGACCCTGAACTGTACGAATTTTATGATACACAGTTTTGATTTTGTTTAGTGTTCTAATGCATTCTTAAGTTATACACACACACACACACACACACACACACACACATATATATGTATTTATCATTAATTTATTTATGGTGCTTTTATGGCAGCCTAGACTGACTCTCTGCGATTTGAAGTTTTTTAATTGATTTGTGTATTTTTCAGCACTTAAAGAATAATACAGAATAAAAATGAAGGACTTTTAGATCTAACCTGGACTTTTTCTTTTGGGGTTTTGAGAGAACTAAACCGTTTTGCTGGTGATGAGCTTTATTTTGTTTAGCATTTCTATGCCCTTTGTGATTATTTTCTATAATGAAACCGCTATTATTGTTATTCATTTATATTCCTATACACACACACACACACACACACACACTGATCAGCCATAACATAATGACCACTGACAGGTGAAGTGAATAACACTGATAATATCGTCATCATGGCACCTGTCCGTTGGGGGGGATATATTAGGCAGATATATCAGCAAGTAAATACATCAACTTTTCCTCAAAGTTGATGTGGTAGAAGCAGGTAAAATGGGCAAGAGTAAGGATCTCTCTGACAAGGGCCAAATTGTGATGCTAGAAGACCCGGTCAGAACATCTCAAACTGCAGCTCTTGTGGGGTGTTCCCGGTCTGCTGTGGTCAGTATTTATCACAAGTGGTCCAAGGAAGGAAAAGCGGGTATGCATGGGCAGCGAGGGCCGATGCCGACGGGGAAGGCAGACTAGCCTGTGTGGTCCGGCCACATCCAACTGTAGCTCTGTCCTTTCAAAAAAGTTGAAAAGGAACATTTGTAGTGAGGAGCAGAAGGGTTCAATGTAAGAGACCACTGCAAGTTGAAGCCTTCTGTTCCTCCCCCAAACCTTCTTCAGAAATGTATCTGGTGAGGTATGAACCCCCAGTGGCGAGGTCAGACACTCTTGTTTTGACTTGACACATATTTGACCCAACTGACCTAGACCAGACCATTTCCCTCTAATTTTATTTGCTTCTGGATAGTTCTGCATCTGAATAGTTCAGTTGGTGTTTCAAAGAGACAACATAACCGCCACAAAGACCCTCTCATTTGGAAGTTTCTTGCAAAAACACTGAAGAAACCTCACTCTCAGCGAACTGGCAAAATCACAGTCCGTTGAGGCACTCAGTGATGTATGGTTTACTTACAACTCAGATTTATTGTGAAGATTTAAAAAATGTGAAACTGTTGAGATTTGACATTCTTTTCCTCTGAATCATGTCCAACTGGAGGACTAGTCAAACTCAAGTAGCCTTGGCGTGCAGCTTTCCAAAAGAAACTAGAACTGTTAAGGGCCTTTATTTCAGAGTGCGAGACTGTTTAATATCAAAACTGTTCAGCCCCAGAGAGATGATTATACACTCCAAGGCTTTGTCCTGAACTGCGCCGGATTCCCTATCAAGTGCACTGCTTTTGACCAGAGACCTTTGGGTCCTTTTTGCTTTGGATTCCAGTGTTGCACTACATGGGGAAAGGTTTCGTTCGAGATGGGACGCGCCTTACTTCGTGAAAACGTCCAAATGTAAAGTAACACGCTAACCGTGGCTTAATGAAAGATATGGGGGACAGTAAGTATGACTAATAGAGACAAATTGTAAATACCGTCAGTCCGTGAGACAGGGTCAGTACACAAACACACACGCAGTATTGACAGTATAAATTCAGCCGTTCATAAGCAACTAAAAGAACAGTGTCTGAACCAGGGCTTCAACTGATTTCACACTGAGGTAAGTTGTGACTGTGCTGGGCCTGTTAATCGTGGCCCGTTCTATGTTTTAGTTGTTTTTAATTCAAGTAGTTTCTGTTCATAGATGTATTGTTAAGCCTTTTAGATGTTGTCTGTCGTCACAGTGTTCTCCGACGTGTGTGTTGACATTGGCCTAATCTTACATATTCCTCTTCACAAGTCAAGCACATTTATTTTTGTAATTTTGGACTCATCTTTCTCTATCCGTTTCAGAGTTATCACTAATATTCCCTTTGCGTGTAGATATGGGAAGACTTTCTTTTTTTAGAAGAAGAAAGGCTAGCTTTTGGCAAATAGCAAAGTAAGGCTGCTTATTCTTAAGGCTTGTCACACTTTCCTCCAGGGTCAGCTACTTTTGTAGAAACAGAAAGAAAACAAATAGTCTCGGAAGGTTCATCCCCTTGAGCCAAACAGAGCTTATTTCCGATAGACTTCTTCAGAATCCATCATATTTGCGGACACTAAAGAACTGCAGAGGTTGTAAAAGTCACTTTTTATCTCTGTCTATATCCGCTTTCGTGTCTTACTATGGCGCTTGTAATTTGGCGTGTATTTAAGCTAAATCAAGTTTTTTTTAAAGTGATTTTATAGAATTTACCGAAGGTGTATATTGTAATTATTCTAATAATTGTCAGGCACTAGGGAAATGTATGGACATCCTATTTCTATCCAGAATTGAAGCCAAAATGTGACCAAAGGTAATCAACACATTTCATGGTATCCTATTAGCATGGTTTTCAAAAACAACCAGTTGCAAGGTTGCCATTTACAACCATTTCTAAACTATGGAATAGAGAAAGATTTTATAAGAAAACTGCCGCCCTTTGTGAGGCCATTTTCAGCCCTTTCAACCTCTATCAACGTACTCTGTTTTTCTCTTTTTAGTAACGTCTGAAGACACACTCACATGCTCCTGAAGAGATGTCTGTTGTCTGTATTGACCGGAAAGGATAAGACATGTGCTGGCTGAAGACTTCCTTTTTGATCTAAGTGTGACGACTTCATGGTGATCCTCTCACTATACCAGAACAGTGTCTATCACCCCTCTCACTATACCAGAACAGTGTCTATCACCCCTCTCACTATACCAGAACAGTGTCTATCACAACTCTCACTATACCAGAACAGTGTCTATCACCCCTCTCACTATACCAGAACAGTGTCTATCACCCCTCTCACTATACCAGAACAGTGTCTATCACCCCTCTCACTATACCAGAACAGTGTCTATCACCCCTCTCACT
>JACXGK010005973.1:0-30588 GCA_016801125.1 Novumbra hubbsi
GTGATGGTTCAGTCTTGACCCTGTGTGGTGATGACTACTGTGATGGTTCAGTCTTGACCCTGTGTGGTGATGACTACTGTGATGGTTCAGTCTTGACCCTGTGTGGTGATGACTACTGTGATGGTTCAGTCTTGACCCTGTGTGGTGATGACTACTGTGATGGTTCAGTCTTGACCCTGTGTGGTGATGACTACTGTGAGGGTTCAGTACCAGATCAGATTTGTATTGGGCAGGGCTGCCTCGTTTTAGATCTGCTAGTCATCAAGAGTAATTACTGCTCCCCTGTGTTTGGATTGTACAGTTTAGGTTGTGCACTTAACATGACACTTAATGTAATTCATTACACCATAATCTTCATGTACTCTGTGCCATAGCCCTCCAGGTGCCTGCTAAGTCAAGTATACAAGTGCTCTTACTTTGATAATAGAATGAATTAGCCTGCATGGCACAACTAGTGTATCCGGAATTGTGACACCACTTCAGAGTCATGCAAAGGTGGCAATAAAAAGGCTGGTCATGGGGAAACATTTCCCCTTTTTCAGATGGAAAGACACTCAGATGGGGACTGAACCAAGTCTTCTCTCTAGTTCCAGTGTGGAGGCCATAAGCTTGATGTAGCCTTTACTGTCCTCTCCTGTTCCAGGTTCGCCCGGCGCCTCCACAAGATGGTGCGGCGGTTGGTGCCCGACTGCGATGTGCGTTTCCTGCGCTCCGAGGATGGCAGTGGGAAGGGCGCGGCCATGGTGACAGCAGTGGCGTACCGGCTGGCTACCCAACATGCCGAGCGGCAGCGTGTCCTGGACGCCCTGCGTCTGTCCCGGGAGCAGCTGATGGAGGTGAAAATGAGGATGGGAAAGGAGATGAACAGAGGCCTGGCGAAAGAGAGTCATGACCAGGCTGCCGTCAAGATGCTTCCCACCTACGTCCGCTCCACCCCCGACGGCACAGGTACAGGCTCAAGAGGTGTTGGGGGGTCTTGTATCTGGGAGAGAATCTGAAGGGCTTATTCTCAGGTACTCTCCTGTCCTCCTCAACCTGTTGATTTAGGAAGTCAGTGGGTGATTAACGGGTCAGCTACTTGAGGCCTTAAACCGTTGTTATTGAATGTCAGCAGGGCCCATCAAGGAAAACATCCTGGAAAATAGACAATGTCCTTAGCAGGAGTACCGCAGTGCAGCTGTACCAGGGTTTGCGGGTGGTCCATGTTGAGGTTAGCGAGGCCAATCCGAGGGTGGCTGGTAACTTACGCGGGGTTGACCATAGTGACCGTTTATGACAACCTAATGTTTCTGTGCCCAAGTGTCATTACCGCCAAACTGCTCCATATCATTTCTATATGTGAGCTCACTTCCTTTCGTGTTGACGGAGTCTTTGTGCTCCATGAACCCCACAGAGCGAGGGGACTTCTTGGCTCTGGACCTGGGAGGGACCAACTTCCGAGTTCTGCTGGTCCGTGTGCGAAGCGGGAAGAGACGCAGCGTGGAAATGCACAACAAGATCTACACCATCCCCCAGGAGGCCATGCAGGGCACAGGAGAGGAGGTATCAGGAAGAAGCAGTGCTCTTCTTTTCTCTTAACCTTAGTGATTCTCTCTGTCGTCTTTCTCGTCTCTCTTGTGTGTCTGTCTCTGTCGTCACTTAATTCAATTCAGCTTTATTAGCATGACAGTTACTACAAACATATTGCCAAAGCCAGAGTTACAATAATAACAGCGAAAGGAATACAACCATATGGCCACTAACAGCAGATAACCCCACAGTAACGCAGAGAACAGAAATTATCAACATGACGACAACCAAACATCACAGTCAACAGTGGCGACGGTGGCAAAAATACACAAATAATAACTAGGTGAAAGTCCAAGGCAGGTCTCCGGGTGCCCCTTATCTTGTGGCACTCTTCCAGGTAGCGCCCAGCTAGAGGGGCTGTGCTTCCCTCCCCCAAGACCACCCGCATCTTATCCTCACAGCGTGGAGAATGATGGCAATTGTGTTTTTCTTTTTTTTTTTTAAGAAATGCCGTCTGGTTTTTGTGTAGTATTGGCACTGTAGTTGAAAGTGCATCTCTGTCTCTACCTCGCCTGTCATACAGTGACCACATGTTCTCTCTCATAGCTGTTTGACCACATAGTTCACTGCATCGCTGACTTCCTGGAGTACATGGGTATGAAGGGAGCGTCCTTGCCTCTTGGCTTCACCTTCTCCTTCCCATGTCATCAGAACAAACTGGACCAGGTAACGAAGCTACTTCTCTGTATATTTTTTATGTTTATTGAACGACTGCTGAACCTGTGAGAGACAAACATAGTTGGGCCTTTGGGTTCACTTTGTCTGCAGCTTCTAACTCAAAGCTCAACATTTGAATGACAATTCTTGACCGGAGTGGGAAAACCGTAGCACATAGTCTGTTTAAGCAATACACCACAAGGCAATGTGTTATATTACCAATATATTATATGTGTGGTATATTACATCATACCTGTGTTATACAGTGTATTATAAACTGTGTGGTTGGAAGTCTGTAAGCTGTGAGATATCAGAACTTAGAAATTGTCAGGATTGTCAGGATTGACGCAAGGGTGCCTAAGACATGCCTGGACACAGTACTGAGATGTGGAATATATGAAATATACCAGCAAATATATTCAGCATTATCTAATTGCTCACAGATAAAAGATGAGTAGACAATACTTTGTCGACTATATGCTATTGGTTGTATTGGTTGTATGCTATTGTATTATTCAAAAACAATGGGCTTTGCTGGAAAAAGGTACACGTTGTTGTCAATTAAAAGTGGGAACAATAATGTCTCATTCTGATAATGTGAGTGATTATTCTGTCCACTCCTTTCTCTCCCTCACAACAGGATGGCCTGTGTGGGTTCAAAAAAATAAATCTGCATCTTTCACATGACCTTTCATAAGAGGTTAGGATAAGGAGGATCTGGCTCAAATGAAGTATGCTAATGTCTTCTCCTCAGGGTATATTGCTTAAGTGGACCAAGGGTTTTAAAGCTACTGGCTGTGAGGGGGAGGATGTTGTCACTCTACTGAAGGATGCCATCCATCGCAGAGAGGTTAGAGGTCACACACACAGTGTCCATATTCACACTCTTTTCCCTTACCAAAATCAAAACATTAGCTTCCAGCCCTTTTATAACTTTTTCTGGAATGCAAATTATGTCCAATCGGAAATCCAACCGTTATCCATACGTTTGCATTGATATTCTAGGAGTTTGATCTGGACGTAGTTGCCGTGGTGAACGATACCGTGGGTACCATGATGACCTGTGGCTACGAGGACCCACTGTGCGAGGTGGGCCTCATCGTGGGTGAGTCTCCACTGGCGTACATGTGCGTCTCCCAAGCCACAAGGTCAAGGCATTACCTCCAAAACCTTGTTCCGTGGTTCCAGGCACAGGCACCAACGCCTGCTACATGGAGGAGATGCCGAACGTGGAGCTGGTGGAGGGGGACGAGGGCAGGATGTGTGTCAACATGGAGTGGGGGGCCTTCGGGGACCAGGGGGAACTGGATGACTTCGGCACAGACTTTGACAGGGCTGTGGATGAGCGCTCCACCAACCCTGGCAAACAGAGGTAGCTTGTTACTGTAGGCAAGAACTCACCCTGAATTGAAGGTCTGATTAAAGTACACTTAAGTACATACAAGTACACTAACCACCATTAAATAGAGGGTTACAGTCCCTTTTGGTTTTCTCAGAATACCATGGACCAAGTCATGTTGATTTATGTATGTTTGGGGACTGGGACTTCTAAATGCACATGTGGTACTACATCATTCATAAAGACTGTGGGAATCAAGTCCTTTATGTTTTTCTATCTCTCTCTCTGCCTTTTTCGCACACCCACAGATATGAGAAGATGATCAGTGGAATGTACCTCGGGGAGATCGTGAGGAACGTACTGCTGGAGTTCACTGCTAAGGGACTGCTGTTCCGAGGCAAACTCTCTGAAAGGCTCAAGACCAGAGGCATCTTTGAAACTAAGTTCCTCTCTCAGATCGAAAGGTGAGTCACTCTCTAGGGTCTGAGTTTGTTCGTGACACATTTGTGGTAAGTGCGCCTGTGGTTAATCCGATGTCCATGCATTTAGGCCAACAGGAAGAATGTATGCGTGTTTAGATTTCTCCGTTCTGTAGACTCCTGTAACCTGTGTGTCTGTGTGGTCAGTGACCGTCTGGCCCTGAGGCAGGTGCGCTCCATCCTACAGCACCTGGGCCTGACCAGCTCCACGTGTGACGACAGTATCCTGGTGAAGGAGGTGTGCAGCGTGGTGGCTCGCCGTGCAGCCCAGCTCTGTGGGGCCGGCCTGGCCGCGGTGGTCGATAAGATCCGGCAGAACCGCAGCCTGGATAAACTCCGAATCACAGTGGGCGTCGATGGGACACTCTACAAGCTCCACCCTCAGTGAGTGGTTATTTAGGTTGTGTTCTTATAATAGTGTGGTCGGGGTTTAAGCTGAGCTATACACAAAGGACTGCGTTGGGGTTGGTTGAGTAGAAAGTACTTTTATTTAAATTGTTATTATTTGAGTAAATCTGTAATGCATTTATTAAGTAAATCTGTAATTTATATGCAGTGGCTCACCAATCCGTTCACCCCGTTTGTACCTTTACACATTGTATTATGTTACAAAATGAAATCAAAATGGATTTAATTTGGTGTTTTTGACAGTTACTGACACACACAAGTCTTATAAAGTAAGCCATGGCAACAAAAATGGGTTATGGGACAGACAAGAAGACATTTTATCAGAGTACTAACAAAGACTCACTAAAACGCATAGAAATACACCAGTGAAAACTATTGAAAAATCACAGACAACAGAGCATGACAGAAGCATACATGATGAAACATAGACCTGGCATCAGACCATATTAAAACAATACAGCAGAACGTAAATGTTTCAATATGCCAAGTCCACGACGGCAAACTACAATGAGCAGGACAATTACTTGTGACATTTCCAGGTGTCTGTAAATGTTTATTGAACATGTCAATAGTGACAGTAAATTTATATTATTATTTATATATTTATGTTTTTTGTAGTGGATTCCAATTATTAGTATCTACTGTAACTGAAAGGAGCGATGTTTGCTTTCTGGATGTTTGCTTTCTGGTTTTGTAGCTGGATGTGACAGGCAGAGTGTGTGCTGTATGTGGAGGTGTACCGAGTTCAGTGAAGTGAAGCATAGATGGCAAATCTGATTTGTGAAGAACATCTAGCCTCTTATAAGCACCTCTGACCTGTAAATTAAGTCTACCAAATCTAGCATGGGTTTTCATTTAAGGCAGGCTGAGTTTGGGAGATTGGGTAATGGATGTACTATTACAGTAGAGAAAACCAATTGTAGCTTTAACCTTGGGATGAGTGGGGGGGTCGGTGTGCTGTCTCATCTCCCGTGTGTCAGATGACTTGCTCAAGCTCCACACTCCGAGAGGCTTTCTTTCCTAACCAACCAAAGATTTTTGATTCAGAGATGGAACAAGGTTAAGGGCAGAGTAAGCTTAATGGATACATAGAAAACTTTAAGACAATTTCAAGGCAGAGTTTTGCTGAAAATAGCACTGTGATCTTACTGCCTGCGTTACGTTGTGTATGTAAATGGATCAAATGTGTGGGGCCTAATATCAAGCTTTGTGGTGCTCCGTTGGTGGCAGATAGTGGTTGAGGCAGCAAGTGTTTTGACTTAACGGATCCTTCGAGGGCCCCACTATAAAGACATCTTATCAGGGGTTTTTACAAGGTCTTTTGCAGTACAACAGTGCTCTGTGTCAAGGGCAGTGGTAACATTATTTTAGAACGTACGGGTTGCATTGACACAACCAAAACCAGAAGGGAATCCAGATTCAATACCAGAGAGGAACAGAAGGTGAACAAATAAAGTACAGAAGGAATATTTTATTGATTTAATGTGTGCATTTGATGCTGTACCTTATATACTGCTGAAATTATTATTTTCCCAGTGCCTTCTTACTTTGTGTTCTTATCTGTGCACATTCTGTTTCATGGTCTGCTCCCACTAAAGCCATTCTAACCTGACTCTTGTCCCTCCCACTCACAGCTTCTCCAGCATCATGCATGAGACAGTCAGAGACCTGTCGCCATTGTGCGAGGTCACTTTCCTCCAATCAGAAGATGGCAGTGGGAAGGGGGCGGCTCTTATCACGGCAGTGGCATGTCGCATCCGAGATGCCGGGCAGCACTAAGCAAGGACACGGTCTCTTTCCCAAATGGACCCTTATTACCTAGTGTACTTATTTTGTCCAAAAGTAGTGGGCCATATACAGTAGGAAATAGGGAGGAATTTGGGACTTGGCCACAGCAGGGACTGCACAGGATGACAGAGGGATACTGGAAGGATGAGCACAGGAGATTACTGAGATCTGCCATGCCACTTCACACACTTTTCCTAATAATAAGTGATGTTTAGCTGGCGTTACTGTAGTTCACTATTTTGTGTGTGTGTGCATAAGAAATTGTTGGCCGAGTGTTGGTTAGGTAAGTGTTTGTGTGTGTTTGTGTTTCAATAGTGTGTAGACAGGTTTTTGACAATTAAGTATTTGCCTTGGAGCAAGCACCATCCACCGGACCCATGATGAGGCTATTCCTGTACGTTCCGTCTCTGCCTCTAAAGGACCGGCTGCTCTGGTGGCTGGCCATAGCAGAATCAATGTCTACAAGAGCACATAATAAACACAGCTTTCTACATCACAGTACCAACTATTAACCAACAGGGATTTTAGAATTATGCTTATGTTGCGCATATGGTGTTAACGAGCATAGTCTGTCTGTTTTTGACTATATTGGAGGGGGGGGGGGGTGTAGTGGTGTATTTGTAATAAGGTTGTGTATTTATTATACGGTTGTGTATTGCAGGCTGGTCTTTGTGATCTTGCAGACATTTGTTCGGCTTTGCTCTGAGTTTATTAAATAAGCGCCATTTTCCTTAGTAGGCCCGAGAAACACCTGAACAGAATAAGATCTTTGCATGCTCACAAGCATTGGGAAAGTCCACATTTCCCGGTCTGGTGGACCTAAAGCTCTTGAGGAACTCAGATTCACAGCAGCTTCACACAATATTTTAGCTCTGAATTTGCCATTGCCTATAAACAAGCAGATATTTCCTTATGAAATGTACTGTTGAAGCACTTGTATGTTTAGTGTGAAGTGTGACTGCTGTTCTAGGAATGTAACTACACCTATCGTCTGAGTTATTATGAGTGATTATGTTAAAAAAAAAAAAGAACCTGAGCAATACTCTTCTGCAAGGGGCAATTGGGGGGGTGGACTTTTTAGACTTTGTTGTTGCTTCCAGTGCAACATATATGCTCAATTGTGTTATTTAAAAGTACTTTAATCCAGGTCTGGTGTTTTGACCATTCCTGTGGATGTCCCATAATGCTGTACTCATGATTGTATCAAGTCCATCAATGTTAAGAAAAACTTTCAAGCTGTAACTGCATTCATATGTTCAATAAATGCATTGTTTCATAAAAGATTGTAATAACCCTTTGTGTTGTGGTCTCCATAATTAATGACAGTTGGGCGTTTGTTAGTTTGGTTTATTTGTAAATTCACACACACTGACAAATGTTCATTGTAATGCACCATTTTAGTATTATGGTTTAGAACAGTCTTCAAAGCCTTTGTAATTTACAAAAAGGCATTGTATATAAGGATTTCAAAATACATGAAATCTGCAGCTGCTCCACACCAGTTTACATTTATTTTAGATTTTAGCATCAAAAGACACTTCATGGTGAAGTCTTGCCACCTATCATCAACTATTAGCGCATGTATACCATTTTGGGTGCGTGGTTAAGTCCTATCACGTGTTTGTCCTTCCCCTTACTTTCAAAGGGAAATTGCTGATCTGTGAAATAATATAAATAATGAATATGTACATTAGTAGGCAGAGCAACATTTCTGGAGTGCCACCGTGACTTACACTAGATAACACACATGCGCTGTACTCCGATTGGGCTGGGTAGTCCAGACGGTAATCCAGGCGGTGTGGCTGTGTACTTCCATCAGAACCACCCCAGTCAGGTGCTGTTCATTTCCCTGCCGTCGGCCACAACGCGTATCATAATAACCTTGTGGTATGACTCATAAATGATTCATATTTTGCAGAATATTTACATTAGTCATTCATGCCGGTGAAGTGATTATTGCTGTATATTGCAGTATTTTCTGCTGCCCGAACTATGCCAACTAATATTTACAAGAGGACTGGTACCTCTTCCTTAACGTAGACATGCTTATTAAGCAGTGGCTGTGCACGTCCACCTGAAACAATCTGGTCAGGGGCTGTTTATTCCCCTGCTGTCGGCCACGCTGGGACTGTATTTCAAAATAGGGTCTCATACTAACCGTGAGTCGTGACTCATTCTAATGTATGTCTCGTTATAAATAATTCATATTTTTGCAGAATATTTACATTATTCATTCATGCAATTGATTGTTGCTGTATATGTTACAGTGTATTTTGTTGCCGAACTATGCCAATTAATATTTACAAGAGGACCTCTTCCTTAACAAAGACAAGTTTTAAGCCGTGATTCTGAAATGTCTCCTGGAGACCTCCAGCCAACCCAGTGTTGTGGTAGCCATGAATTAGCTCACCTGAATCACGCAGCCAAGGACATGGTTTAGCCTCTGACAGAGTTGTTATTAAATCAGTTCCATTTCTCTTCGAGGAGAGGGTTCTGTGAAGAGGGATCGAGTCAAAACGGAAATGATCTGTTAAATGGTCTGTTAAGAGTCCACTCCAGGTGGATGTAAACATCCTTATTACATTGTGTTTATCCACATCCAATGTATCCACATTCTGTGACATCCCTCCACTCTGGCGAGGACTTTTCCACTGCAAGATGGTGCCAGACCAATGTGCCAACACGCAAGCTTCTCCCACTGTTTAAAGGGTATTGAACATTAAAAACCCATGCTCTCTAAAATTGTTACCCCATGGATCCAAACTGAGATTAGACTCAAAACCTCCTGCCTTTTATTAATCTTGCCTTGGAAGTACAATAAACAATAAACAGACGTTTTTCTTCTATGGAGATGAGAGGCTGTGGCTTGGGTCAGGCTTTTGGAGAGGCATTGGATAATAGCAAATTAGTCAAATTGATTTCCAGTATGGAAATTATAATAGCATTGACAATTTATTTACTGAACAACTGTAGACTCCCATGCATCTCCGAACTGGTGCAAAGTAGTCAAGGATAGGTCCCAATGCCGCAGCAGATCTCCAAACAATAGATTAAATTAGTCGAAGCCCTTCAAGTGTCATCCAATCACTCTGGTTTGATTTGTGCAATCATTGTAATTATGTGACAGGAGTCTCAAGCTTTCAAATACATTGTATATGATTTTCTTCTGCTCGAATATGTCTTTAGATAAAGACTGATTTCCAGGGGTTTGGTATCTTCCATTATTAAACAATGTGAACCATTTGCAATTCTCAAGTGTCGTCTGTCTATTTTGCAATTGTGTTAATTATTTTAATGATGTTGCAAAGTATAATATCAATTCATGCAAAAACACGTTTCAAAGGTTCTCCTCACACTAGGATTACTCTACAAGCAGGTTGAAATGATATGTGAAAAATGTACTTTCCCACATGTGTGTAAATGTGCAGAATCTGTATTCAGGTGTGTATGTTACATTTGAATGAATCTTGTTTCCAAATTCACAGGTCTGGGGGCTCAATCTTTCAAACTTGTCTCTCATCAGCCCATACCAACAGCAATGTATATTGCAATATATACTTTACTCAGTCCATTGTGTGGCCATAAAGTAATTACTAAATAGTAAGCAAACTACAGTCTGGCTAGTCACAGGAATCATTTCACAGTTGGTAAGCTGTTCAGGATCCTGTTGGGTCTAGACCTGAAAAGCAATTCTAGATGTGTACGGCACAGTTATAAAATTTTTGTCATTTAGCTGACACCCTTATCCAGAGCAACCGACAGTTGTATCTACCTAAATTCAATACATTTCAGCCCTGGTCTCCCATGGTAATTGAACCCACAACCTCTTGCGCACCGTTACAATAGAGTGATTGGTCCTTGGCACACAAGACATGTGTGGGTAGATGATTGATTGGTAGATTTAGCTGATTAAGCCAGTTACTAAAGCGTTTTGAATCTCCAGACTTTGAAGTAACACACTCTGTGGCTGTCGATGTTCAGACCTAAATCCCACTGAGATGGGGCAGCACCTATGAAGAGCAGTTTATGCTTATTACACCACTTCACTGCATTACAGCTGCTGTGCTTAGAAGAGGCTCCGACGGCAGACTCCTTGTCCATTTACACCAAACCTAACCTCTATGAGTATCCACTAACTGCCCTTACAAAAACGTGCTTTTGTTTGTGGTCATTGCAGCTAGATTCTGTTCTAGCATGTCTTCCAGTTATGGAGTGAATGAGGGCAATCACTTCTTCACAAGGGAGCATAGTGTTGCATAATTGTGTTATTAAATAAACTAAATATTTACACACTGTTATTTGTTCACTCAGGTTCACTTTATTCAAGGTAACATTTAATATCAATATACGGCAAAAACAAGGGGTGCAATTTTACTTTCCATTAACATGCAACAGGAGTGATTACATAAAAGCATCTGCTGTATGGAGTTCCATGTTTTAAATAGTAAGAACATTCAGCTTTTAAGGTATCACTTTTCCGATATTAAAATACAGTATATCTGCAGCTTTAAGTACATCTTCTATTCTCCTGCCTCCTTTATGAAGGCCTGTACACTCTGAGCCCTCCTGATAGAATACGAAATATGTAGGCGTGTGGCTCATTAGGTAAGAGTATGGCACTGTTAACAGTACTTACAAAATGTCTAGCATCTTTTTAAAGTGCAGAACACTTTGTTTGAAAAACACCATATTAACTAATTGAATGATCAGTTCACTACAGACAATTTTCAAACCAAGGCACTGTTTAAATCTTATGATGTAGTTTATTTAGATTATAAGATTATTACTACAAAATAATTACTCTTAGAACATCAGCTTACTTAAACTTGAAATTACAAACACCCCTTGCTCACATGACCACAAATAAAGGAAACACAGTAGGCTGACAAATAATAAGTGGTCTTGCAACCCATTAAAGCAGCGGGTCAATTCAATCAGTCCTGAGTTGCCATTTACAGACTTAACTACTGCTACAGTGCATGACAGGCTTCTCTTAAAATGAGAGATTAACACCTGTGTCTGCCGTCAGTACAGCCAAACAGTGCTATCTCAATTAAGGTAATTTAAATTTATTTAAATTTAAAAAGCAAACTGAATATACAACTTTCCGGAACGTTTTCCAGTGAGATATGAACAGCGGACATACAACAAAGGCTTTATATTGACATTGATACTGAGCCAGAGTTCCTCAGGTGCTTTTTCCTATCGCTCGTCTTGCTAGCCCCTTTTCTAATATGGACAACCTCACTTCTGTCTACACACCTTTTTCCAGTTGGTCCATTTTTTTATTAATTTAACTGAAGAACTCAGCCGACCTCTGTGGCTATCTGTCGGTCTGTCCGTGTATTTACCTTTGATTTCTCCTTCGGTCTGGCAGGTGCTGGTTTTCTACCCGCACATGTCCCTACAGGGGAAAATCCTGAAAATAATTGGTTTTATTCAAAATTAATGGAAACATTTAAAATTTGACTCAAACATGATTGCTACATCAAGTTTAATTGAGTTATGCAGAGCTAACTTGCCTTTCTATTCTGTATTTTCACAGTTTAATTGATAACTTTTATGGTATTTTCTCCTTATGCCACAAAGTTCTCAACAAAGAATAGACCATATCAAACAAATACTGTATATTTAACACAACACATGTGAAGGCTTTCAGTACACCAATGCAGTATATTGCCATTGAAAGGACAGTACAACCATACTGGGTCAACACTTCAAAACATAAACATGATTCAACAGATTTTATTGCAAGCAAGCTTCTTTAATCTTAAAACCGGTGCTAATTATAGTTCATCCTTTACTAGTATTGGAAATGGTATTTTATCAGTTTATGGATAATTGCATTCTAAGAAATATCAGATTGAGTCTTGTATGGATGCACCAAATTATTATCTGCAAAACAATGAACATAACAACCTCGAGTGACACTGACCACCTAATCATCACCCAGATGATGCTATGAATGTGGTGTGAGGCTGAATATAGTCCTCACTGCTGCAACTCTTCTGAACTCACTGGGGGTGTCACAAAAGATTGCGTTTTCCAACTTTTTCGTTGCTTTGCCATGTAGTATCAGAAACTGAGGTAACATTACTACTGAAGAGGATCTTCAACTTTAAGCTGTGTTTATTGGATGGCAACAAGCACACGTCGACAGCGCAATACAGCGCTAATTAGCATATTAAAAGAGTTTTGCACATCATCTGCACATCAAAGGCACCTCAGCCAGTCCCGGTAGTATGTATTAAAAATAATACAAAGCAAATGAAAACATTTAAATGAAAGACAAATAGGATTAGGCTTAACATGGATGGTCCTGAAAAAACAATCATGTTAGTACTGGTCATCCCCTGGACCACACCCATAATTCATGAAAGTGCACTGATTGGCCCGGTTAAACGGTGGCCGACTTCAAACCTGAACCTACTCGTCATGACCAGACGTATATCCATGTAGCCGTTCAATGTAAGGCCTCGGGATCAGGCGGTGGTGCGAGGCTAGGTATCAGGCTAGGTATCATTTTTCAAACTCTGTGTCACCAGATCCACTATTCCTTCAACATAACTGGAAGTCAGCGGCCTAGATTCTTTCTTGGCTAGCTTGACCTGCTACAAAGTTACAAAAACAAGTTGCATATTCTGAAAATGTTTTTTTTCTATGACATATTTTTCTTTGTTTAGGCACAGACTTGCCCTACTACGAAAATATTGAAAATAGAGTGGTTGCGTGGTATATGAGCTTGTGTCAATGGTGTCTAACGGAACATGGGGCAGTGGAGAACACATTCAGCATAAAATGTTCTAAATTAATTTAGCCCAAAAAGAGGCTTTCAAGATGTAGTGTCATCTCTGTTCTCTGTATAATGGATGATTTTGAACAACAGCGCATCTAAGAAGTTACTACATTTTATTTTGAATTTACGAGAGAGACACTCGTATCCAGAACGATTAACAGTAGTGAGTATTAAATGATTGGAACCGGCCTGCTGTAGGAACCTGAGCTAGGGCTCAGCCGTCTTGTTTAGACCAAAGCTGCAGGTGTCAACACGTACCATTACCCTGCCTCGGTATCTGAATGGTGCTATGAGGTACTGTTGTTGCCTGATATGAAATACTGATAACGATGATTTAATCCAAAATACTTCAATATAGAATGTTTTTAGCTTTACTGTTAAAACAAATAAATAGGGATACATGTAATTAAGGATGTTGAAAAAATCTCCACAGGGTTTATCCCAGTAATCTTTTTTTTTTAATTCAGAATGCCTCTTGCTCAAAGACTGAAGGACAAAATATTTCACCTTTTGATTAGTGGTCAGACACTATCTTCCCTAATTATCCCAGGCCTGACACACATCCATGGGGCTTGCCTGCTCCTCACCGCAATGACCCTTTTTGTTCGTCTCATTGTCAGGCGCTGGTTCTCCACCCGCCCCGGTCACCCCACCCCCAACGTGGACCGCGTTGCCTCCCACCGTAGACAGTTTCTTCAACTCCAGCTCAAGATGCACCGAGTCCGCCACATTACCGTCTATATACACTTTGTTCCTTGACCTAAACAAGACCACATTGGGGTTGCCCTCATGCCCCCGCAAACTGCCTTCACCCGCTCCCCTGTTACACTCTTCTCCCGCCCTACGTTCCCGGGTTGCCCTGACGGGCACGTCACCCCCATTCCCCAGACAACAGGAGTTGGTCCGGCAGACCGCCTGAAAGCCCCTCTTGAAGTTCTCGTTGAAGTATCCGTATATGATTGGGTTGACGGAGGAGTTGGAGAAGGCTAGCCAGTGGGCGAAGGGAAAGACGTACCCGGTGATCAGCTCCATCCAGTCCTCACTCAGCCCGTCGTAATCCGTCAACAGCATCACCGTCCAGAGGGGGAGCCAGGACAGCATGAACAGCAGGGCCACCACTATAAGCATCTTGATCACCCTGGTCTTCTTCTGGGAGACCACCGGCCGGGCTCCCTCGTGCCGGGTCGGAGAGGAAGGCGTCGCACCCCGAAGCTCCCTGGTCGCCACCACGGACGAGTAGAGCTTCACGCCGATGCGCCCGTACATGACGGTGATGAGTGCCAGGGGCACCAAGTAGATGTGGGCGAACAGAACGGTGGTGTAGACCTTCCGCATCTTAGGGTTGGCAAACCTCTCGTAGCAAGAGTACAGTGGGTACGTGACGTTGTACTCCTGGTTGTAAACCATGAAGTTATCAGCCACCTGTACAGACAGAGCAACGGCTGAGGGGCACATGATCACCACGGCCAGGACCCAGATCATTGCTATGGTTACCTTGGCAACTGGTAGAGTGAGTTTGGGCTGGAAAGGGTACACAATGCACCGGAACCTGCGGGTATCGGAAACAAGAGTGGACGAGAACAGGTTGACATAAAATGTCTTTGTGTGATCTTTTTACCTAATTTATTTTATTTGGTTGAGAGTCAATTCCCCCCCCCCCCTTTGTTAACAAGGTTGACCCTAACTTGATATTCACCTCTTAAAACAAGACTTTGAGGTGTTTTATCCTGCCCTGTGTCATGAGGAAATATCTCTCTCCAATACAGTAAACAAAATACTGATTGTGACTAATAGGAAGTGGTTAGGAACACATAGTACATGTTGGATCTCCAGATGAAGCCTGCAATTACAATTGCTATCAATTGCTATTGGGGGGGATTATACTCTCCTCTCTCTTTTTCCTCCCTCTTTCTCCCTCACTCTCTCTCATTCTCTCTTTAATGTAGACTTTGGGCTTAGGGCCTTTTAGGCCATGCATATGTTATCTGTCTACCTATTTCATTTATGGATAAATGCCATATTCGCTTAAGTATTATCTCGTAATAACACATGTTGCCTGGTTCAATATCATTATCTACCAGGTTAAGCGAAGCTACTTGAATTACAGGACCATTCTCATAGTCCTTCTTGCGATGACTCATACTGGTTGCTTGCTGTACTCCTTTTTCAATAGTAAGAGAAGATAACAAGAAATAGGTGGGCGAACACGTTTTGCCAACTCCTGTGTGACGTTCAATAAAGTAAACACATATCAGAGCAACGACCAATGTAATAACACTGCTCGTAACTGCATCACCCATTGTCACTGTAGGCTTCCCCATACCAACCTGTCAACCGCAATGGCTACCAGAGTGAAGACGGAGGCCGCCACAGACATCCCCTGAACCAGACCGCTCATTTTACACACGGTGTTGGTGAACGGCCAGCCTGTTTGACAAAATAAATGAAGCCTTTGAAAGGGGATTCTAACAAAGAACACGCATGTTTCTATTGCAGGTATTCTCAAAATGCAAGTAAACATGATAACATACATCGGGGGGGGGGGGACTGTGCATGAATCACTCACTAGATTAGTTGATCTTTCCTTATCAATGTGTTACGAAGTAGTACAGAATTATTGTGACATAGCAGTTAATAAAATACATTCAAATAAAAGACCAGAATGCCCACACAAGACAACATAATCTTACAATATTTTTGGTTTCAGCCCATGTTGCTGTTGATCACTTTCGTAAATTGTGGAATCACTGTGTGCATTTTGTGACAATGGTTTACAGAGAGATCAGCTGGCATTAATCCTATGTCACTTGGTGAATTATGGTTGAATGTAATTTCAAGGAGAATACATAACAGTAATTAACAATTACTGCAGTTGTTTGAATTGGGAGACAGGTCTGATCATTTTAACTCTGTAACATCTTAAATTAGTATTACCGATTATTAAATTAAGGATCATCCACAGTCATGGTTGCCTCCACATTTAGGAAATGTGTTCAGAAATATAGTCTGCTCTTATCGAAAAAGTGATTCTAACATGAAATTAAATATCATCATTATTTTCATTATTTTCTGTAGGGTGCAAAATAATCTAAAACAGATTATTTTCTGATAGAAAGAAACTCTTACACACAAAAGTACATGAGTTGAACAAAATTAATTATGTTGATTGGCTGGTTAACTGAAAGTTAATACAATATGCAATGAATATGCAAACTTTAACTCTAGGTTGTGGCCAAATGCCCTTAGCCATTTACCAAACATGCAAGGGTTATTTTGGAAGATTATCTTTCTGATCTAAACTTTGTTCTAAACTTTTGTTACAACCCTCGTATCAGTTATTACTCTCTGTCTCCCTCTCAGGTGTGTTTGGGGGGGACAGGCAGGTTGAAGATCAAGGCATTTATTAGAATTGATTTCCTCTGAAAGCTCGCATGGCCCTTGTCCTTTGTTAAGGTTTATTTAGTTTATTTTTTTCCTTTTGATTTGGCTGATTGGTACTTTGTCTGTAGGTAGAGCAATCACCACTGTATGTTCCCTGCCCAAGTTGTTGCACGAATGTCGGCTGTTGTAGTCCCTTTCCACTCAGTAGAGACGTCTCTACTATAGTAGAGACGTAACAAGGTGACATTACTTTACTTTACTTCAAAATTACTGTTCACATTTTAGTTCTGTGTATAGCGATGTAGCATTAGTTAGCATAGACATTTTAATATTACAACTCAATTTGAACGGAATAAATGTAGCAATGTCTTGTGTGAAGTTGTGTATATCCACAGGCAGGTTTTAATTAGCATTCTCATTGGGTCTCAAGTTAAGATGTAAGGATGAGAAGATAGACGGTGGACCAAAGTCACTTGAAAATCCAAAAACAGAATATAATTTATAAAATATTAATACTTATGTAAATTTAACAGATTTGACAAACTTTCCTAATTATTATTATCTTCCGAAAGCAAGACCTTTCCTGCTTTTGGAAGATATGGAGTAAATGGCCTTTGGTAACACATTTGTGAAAAACGTTTAGCTGGAAAGTATAGTCGTAGCCAAACGATTTGAGAATTACACAAATAGTAATTTTCAGAAAGTCTGCTGCTTCACTTTTTATGATGGAAATGTACATATACTCCAGAATGTCATGAAGAGTGATCAAATGAATTGCAATTAACTGCAAAATCCCTCTTTTCCATAACACACTTAATTTATCCCCTAAAACATTTTGGTGAGTGTTGATGAGGACAAGGCTAGAGATCACTCTGTCACGCTGAGTGAGTTAGAATAACAGATTGGATGCTTTAAAAGGATGCTTGAAATAATTGTTGAATTGAAATAATTCTTCCTCTGTTAACCATGGTTACCTGCAAGGAAACATGTGCAGGCATCAGTGCACAAAAAGTAAGTACCATAGTAACATCTGACAAAAAGATGTAAAAACACTGCAGCAGCAAACTTTGTGTAAACCAATACTTGTGTCATTCTCAAAACGTTTGGCCCTTGCTGGTCCCCTTGCATGGGCTTGTACAGCTGACTGTATGTAAAGTTTTATTTCAGAATTTCTGATATTACGTTACCCTGACTTCTGTTCACCAGGTTAGTCACACAGAGTTTTGTTTACCAGGTTAGTCACACAGAGTTGTGTTTACCAGGTTAGTCACAGAGAGTTTCGTTTACCAGGTTATTCACACACAGTTTTGGTTACCAGGTTAGTCACACAGAGTATGGTTTACCAAGTTAGTCACACAGAGTTTTGTTTACCAGGTTAGTCACACAGAGTTCGGTTTACCAAGTTAGTCACACAGAGTTTTGTTTACCAGGTTAGTCACACAGAGTTCCGTTTACCAGGTTAGTCACACAGAGTTCCGTTTACCAGGTTAGTCACACAGAGTTCCGTTTACCAGGTTAGTCACACAGAGTTCCTTTTACCAGGTTA
Source organism: Novumbra hubbsi (assembly GCA_016801125.1). Classification (NCBI taxonomy): domain Eukaryota; kingdom Metazoa; phylum Chordata; class Actinopteri; order Esociformes; family Umbridae; genus Novumbra; species Novumbra hubbsi. The sequence goes on from JACXGK010005973.1 coordinate 17,964, forward strand.
GTCACACACAGTCTGCCAGGTTAGTAAAGCACAGTTGAATGAAGTACCTGTAATGAGGTTGTCCACCAATGTTGTGGGGATGCAGAAAATGCCCACCAGCAGGTCACTGACAGCCAAATTGAGGATGAAGACGTTGGTTACGGTTCTCATGCGACGGTTCCCCAGGACTATCAGACACACCAGCACATTACCCACCATGCACAGCAGGAAGATGAACAGGTAGGCTAGTATGAAGCTAGCTGCCACAGGGAGGGAGTGCTGGTAGTATGGGAAGTAGGTGAGGTTTATGATGTGGGTGAGGTTAGTGACATTATCATAAGAGGTCAGGGCTGTCAAGGGGCTTGAGGAGCCTTCCATTTCGGCCAGACCGTCCTCTTCCCCACTGCTCCACGCCTCCATTACGTCTCTCTTCAAGGTGGGCCACGCAACCACTCAGACATTGGCTCTGCGCCTAAGGGCACAAAGAAACAAAGGATAATTTGTTAAATTCAAATCTACAAACAATAGCTTGATGTTAACTGAATGGATCTGACTTGTAACATTGTTGTGAGACAGCTGAGTATTCAGCAGAACTGATTTGTCTTAATAGATAACTGCAATGACTCAGGCAGAACAAGGAACTCATGCGTAAGTTTGCCAAGGCTAGAGTGAAACTGATTTAGAGTGTAGGGAATACAATTAGACCATTCAGTGGCCCCTTCCAGTGAGTCAGAATGGATGCAGCCTTAATTAGCTAAGTAGAATTCTGTAAGGCACCATGTTATTTCAGTATTTAAAATGTATTATACGTTACAAGCATTTATTTATCAAATATCGACAGAAACGCAATTTCATAATGCTGAAAAAAGTACACCCCAGTCACATTAGCTGGTTTTGCTCCCTTTGGCTAAAATAACTTCAAGTAACTGTCAGTCTCATATATTGACTGTAATAACTTTTGGTTAAGTAACTTCAACTGTCATCTTCAAAGGGCTTTCTTGCATGCATGATATGTTTCAAGTCCCCCCATTGCCTTTTATTAGGATTGAGATCTAGGCTCTGAGTCGGCCATTTAAAAACCCTCCGTTTACTTTTTTTTAAGATCATTGCCTTGTTATAATATCCCTGTTCGGTTAAGCTTAAACTTTTCAACAAATACCCTAAATGATTCTCTGGAACAGGCAATGAGGCAGAAAAAAACATAATGCAACTCCCTCTATCCTATTGATATGAGGTTCTTCTGTTCAAAGGCATGGTTTCATTTTCAAAAAGCATGGTGTCATGTATGGCGGCCAATCAGCTCTCTGTCCAGAGCACATTGCACCAGTAGTTTTTTTCTTAACCCAAGTGTGGTCTGGCAATTGTAAGTAGAGTGTTTATATTCTGTTTTGAGAGCAGCGGCTTCTAACCCCCCTTGTAGGCATGGCTTGTGCTGTCGTTTTCTGACAACATGTAATTCAACACTGATTGTTTCCAGAGAGGCCTGTAGATCTCTTGATGTTACCCAGAGGTTCAAAGAAACTTTACATCCAAAAACATCTTTCAGTCTGCTCATAGACTAAATTAGTTTGGACAGTCTGCCCAATATGCATTGCCAGTGGGACAATTCTCCAATTACAGATGATCACTTGGAGTGATGGAAGGATGTATCTTTAATTTCTAAGAAATGGCTTTCTAACCCCTCCCAGAGAGTAATATTGGACTAGCAAAAAAGACTACCTAATGATTCTTTTATCATTTGTTTTGGTGGACCTGATTAAAATATTCCTAGCCACTGTGCTTCAACACTGTTGTTGCGTGCTCCATTCTGGTTTCAAGCTGGGTGTTTTTGTAAAACCACTTTGTAACAACTGCTGATGTATAAAGGGCTTTATAAATAAAACAAAATTAAATTATACCTTTTTACAAGATGGTATGGGTTATGGATTTTAAAGTTACATTTTTGGTATGATTTTTTAAATAACCTTCATTTAATCATGTGGTTGGAATTTATCTGTCCATGTGTCCAAATATGTTGAAAAAAAGACAGGAGATGCATATTCTTTTTCTGATTGTTCATTCCAGGCAATATGAGTATTCTTACAGTCAAAACATTCTTCATCACCAAAAACGTTTTTCTCATATCTTCTAGCACACTTCGGGAATCTCCTTCCCTAACAGTGCATCAACATGAAAATAGCTATTGGTTAATGGATAATGGATAATTCCTAGCTTGAGAAACAACTCTGTTTCAAACCTCAGCAGTACAGTCAGTGTACTCAATGTTTTACCACACTCTCTATCTTGTCTAAGTTGGACTAGATGGTGCTCAACAAAGGCCCCAGTTGGTCCTTATTACAGCTTCAGAGAGCAAAGTAAGTCAGGTTTTGTTCTGCAATCTGTGGCTCAGAATGTCCAATTGCTGGCCCAGAACAGACACAAGTTTATTTCAGAAATACAACACTTCCCATTTTGTTTTCCACCCATCCTGACACTGCTTAACGACAAGGGAAAGCTGATTCTTGAAACATCACTTTCAGACTGGTGCAGAATCTTCTTTGTAGTTGCTACTGCAGGTCATGTGGATTTCTTCCTCAACATACAGTATTGATCTCTTTTCTCTGACTTTCTCTACTCCTTAATCGCTATCCATTTACTAACTACAATAATTTTCATTTCCCAGATCGTCATCTTTCTCCCAAGGTGTTGTCATGTGTCATCGGTGTGAAGAATGTCTTTTCTGGCCTGGAAATTAATCTTAAGAATTCTGAATTCTATTGGGGCCTTTGTGTAGACTAGAAGAACCAAGTTCTGAGTGAGGTTTTCTGCAGATCATGATAACCTGGAGTCTCATGACTGGTACAGACGGTTCTGCCACATTTACCAGGGCAAGGTAGATTCACTCCCTAGGCATGGACCCAAATTAGGATTGGAGTGGCTGGCTTTGACTAATTTGCAGGGGGTGTGTGCTCTTTCTCCAGGGCAAGACTGCTGTTCATTTTTACTGTACAGCAGAATGGCATTTTACTGTCCATGAATACACCTTCCCCAGCATTAGTGTGGCACCAACCCCCGGTGATGGCCTTGGGAGACAGGGCCACGGACCATCTCCGTTGGAAACAAGCAGTCTGCATTAAATGTACATACATAAACGTCACAAGTTGAGAGACAGAAGTGCAAACCCAGGATCTGGCAAAACACAAGAACCAACTATGACCATGAGAAGATTTCTTCAAATAATTTTTTTGTGTAAATACTGATGAAGATAAAGACTAACATTGAGAGGTCACATCATATTTGAAACCATGTGGGATCACTTGGATATGGTACAACAAGCTAAATGTTTTGGGGTCCTTGTTCTGCTGCAAAATCTTCACACAAATTATTAAATTTTAGAATGGGTCGGTTACACTACAAAAGTTAGAAAATGTTTTGACAACTTTTTATAGCAAAAAAAAATATTCTGGTTGATTTGCAAAGATGAACTTACAACACAATGTTTCCCCTCTGTGATTATTAGATATATAAAGCAAAAACCTATATGGGAGTCCATTTCAATGAATATAAAAAAAAATAAAAATAAATATGTCCTATTCATTGCGTTTCCAGCAAACAGAACTGCTTAGAAAATGTGATGAGAAAAACACTTGGTTGAAGTCAGACAGCCATCATCTGTGACGATAACATCACCATGTCAAAGTTGTCGTAGTTGCCATAGACCATGTCCTTCAAGTAATACTTGAATAGGCCATTTATATGCTACTGGAAATAATGTTTGTATTTCACTTTGTACATTCAAACCTGCCTCCCACACCTGCTTGTGTGTCGTGTGGGGTTTACTTACAAACAACTATGTAGGCAAACAGGAGCTAAGAAAAAGTGTATTTATAATAAAGGCAACAACAATTATAACAAACAAAATAATATGGTATTAACGTTTTTATAGGAAACTTTTTTAATAACTTTTAAATGATTATACAGTGGTATTGAGTGTGTGGACAGGTGTCTTTTCTACAGGTAACGAGTTCAAACAGGTGCAGTTAATACAGGTAATGAGTGGAGAACAGGAAGGCTTCTGAAAGACAAACTAAAAGGTCTGTGAGAGCTGGAATTCTTACTGGTTGGTAGGTGATCAAATACTTATGTCATGCAATAAAATGCTAATAAATTACTTAAAAATCATACAATGTGATTTTCTGGATTTCTCTTTCTAGATTCCGTCTCTCACAGTTGAAGTGTACCTATGATAAAAATTACAGACCTCTACATGCTTTGTAAGTGGGAAAACCTGCAAAATCAGCAGTGTATCAAATACTTGTTCTCCCCACTGTATATATTTTTTGCAAATTCGATTAAACACAAGACAAAACGATTATGCTCTGACTGACTTTTTTAAAACTTGAAAGCAAATCTAGCATGTTTTGCAATTCTTAACATTTGACCTGAACCTGCCAAAGAGTCGAGGGAAGTGTTCCTTTCCTACACCATTGCATTATAAAAAAAGAAATCCTCTCGTTTAGGATTTGGCGCATCAAGGTATATAAAACCTAAAGTAACCTAAAGTTTATATTATTTGCAGGTAATCTACAAAAGTATTCAATGAAGATTGAAAATCCCATACTGAAGAAAATATTTATAGTAGTGAGAGAAAATACATGTAATTTTTACCAATCTACTTATTATGAGTAGTTACTTATTTGAAACTGCATTTCATGCCATACCATAATTCTAGCCAATGTTCTGCCATTACATGAGATGTGAACTTCATCCTCCCAACTCCAACTATGGTCCTGTAAGCATTAGATAACACTTGTCATCTCTCTCCACACAAATCCTCATCATGTTCATTTTGTTCACAGTACAATTTTTATCACAGCACAATAAATTACACCTAGCATTAAATCTAACACTATAGTAATGATCCTCAGATTACCAAAACAACTTAGCACACGGTGCCTTCTTATCAGAATCAGGTTGATTGTACCTGCTGAACTGAGGGTAATTGGTCACAGCTGAGGATAATTGGTCACAGGTCTATAAATAGAAGTAACGGTGCAGAGGAAGGTTTATAGGTTGTAACAACGGTGCAAAAGGAGGCCAAGAACCCAGCGTTGGTCATCTTCTTGCTGTGGGTTATAAATTATTTAGAAAACATGGATTTTAGTTCATTGTTGACTGTACATTTTTTGATAAAATTGCTTGTCTGTGGATCTGATTTAGTTTAGGTTTAGATTAATGGCATTAACATTTGTTTATTTGACTAACTCATTCTCAAATGTAGTTTTAGTTGGCTATCCACAGCTAACTAATCTTCTAATCACATAACACGAAATGATGACAACATCCAGCCCTGTTTGTTGTTTTTCATAAACTGATGTAGCTAGCAGGCTATTCCAAATTCTCCAGCCTCATCCTTCCGCCATTTAGGTAATGTGATTTGCTTTTGTTTCAACTGCTGATTCCTCATATAATGCCTATTTGTTAAAGACATTTTGAAAGAAAATGTTACCTAATCCTAAACTTTCTTGATGATGAGTGTTGAATAATGTAACTCTGTTACATTAACATCGATGGGAATGTGAGCTAGTACACCAACAGCACCTTTTAGCATTCCCTATTGTGAGGGATTGCTTAACACCCACACAACAGTAATTACCTGTGGCATTTAAAAGGCCACCCATATTGATAGAACAATAGGTTTGCAACATGTCTTTCCAAATGGCAAACTACTCTCTGTAGTGTATCACTTTTGAACTGTCAGTGCATACATAATGTAGTTCGCTGGGAGGTTGCCATTTGGGACGTATCCCTCCCAGACAGGAGTGATCGATTTCATGTGCACATCTCATTAAACAGAACCAGGAAGGTGGTTTACCCTATTCATGGCTATAACAGAAATCAATTTTTTATATTGGCCCGAAATGGACACAAGTGAGAACAAATACTTTTTTTATTCAGATGATTACCTCTTAACCAGTTGTTTAGTGGTATGATCTTTGTTCCTCACTCGTTAACACAATTGATTGCCTGCAAATGGAATCATCCACATGGAAGTAAAGACATTAATGCGGAAGTGATCAGAAACATATTTGCATTTCCAATGAAAGTCATTCCAAAACAACTGACCATTCCGTTCCGCGGTTTTGGCAAAGCATAAGGAACACAACCAAAATAAACTGCCAATCCGACAAGCCTGTTAACTCACTGTAGTCGTGTGCTGTTTTAGCAGAATGAGACCAAATAGTCAATACCTGACCATCAATTTATTTGTCCCAATACCATTCTGAATAGCAAATAGCAAAGAGCTGAACTGAATGTGTAAATACCAGTAAAGTATCCGAGACGCCTTAACAACAAAACCACATCACATCAGGACAGATCTGGTGGCTAGAAACGGTTACAACCGTACAAGATACCAGAAGCAAGGCACAAGCCTCGGTGGGGGAAATGTCCCCCCTGGGAGAAATCGAGCCGTCTAAGGGTACGTGGTCTAGCCCATGGTATGGTGTTGGAGCCCAATCCAGACATCTTGACGCGTGTGTCCAATGACCTCCTGCTTTGATGTCCACCCGATGCCACGACTGGACAAACTCATAGAGAGACTGGGTAAGGCTACGTTTATTCCCACTACGTCAGCGACGTTCCAGCACCTGATGGACTCCGCCCTAAGACCCCATCAAGCCTAAGCCGCCGCCGACGTAGACGATGTGGTGGTTCACGCTGAGGACCAGGTCAGGGAAATAAGGGTGGTGTTAGCGAGCCTGGAGGCGCTTGGGCCTGGATGAAGCAGAGTATTTGGGTTATACAATAGGAAGTGGTTTAAGGAAAAACATTGGCAGTGTTTGAATGGTTTGCGGCCCACCCACAAGAAGGCTGTACGCTAGGTGGGCTATTGTAGACGCTTCATCCCAAACAATGCTACCACCTCAGGGTAGTACTAGGGATCGGGGGGGTCAAGCAGGCTTACTATGCCCCAGTACTTTCAGAGCCAGAGTGCCCAGAGGACTGAGGGCTGTGGAGAGAGAGAGAAGGGTACATGGAGACAGAGGACACGTTGGAAAAAGGAGGAATGCCTATCGGTCGAGAACGCTTAGGAGAGATAGTATTTCACTTTTCCTAAGAAGAAGTTAGGTTGCCAAGTCGGCCTTACCTTTCTGTTTGCGTCACCATGGATGAGGCCCTTTATCCTATTTTAATTACGTTGGGTATTGAAGGAAGAGTACTGAGACCCAGAAAAGGAACTGAATCAAAAGGACATATTCTGGCCTTATTCTACCAAGTACTGCAAGTCTCTGAGTCTCATTCAAAGCTGCCCCCCTGTTCAGGGTACAATTGCCTAGCTAGGCTTTTGGGGTAGCCATACACCCGTTCACAGCAAAATAGTTCTCAAAAGGCAATGACCCTATCTGAGCATAAAATAATTTCTATAAAGCAACATGTACAAAACAGGTATACAACCCAAATCCCAAAAGGTTGGGGGCTATGTGTAAAATCAAAAGAAAAACAGACTGCAAATCATTTAAACAGAAAATAGTACTAAGACAACATATCAAATGTTTGAACTGAGAAATGTTTTTTGAAATCTATATGCACAACATTTATTGTTTTTAATAGAGATTTTGCCAAATTTCCTTTTAACATGTCCTACATAATCTGATAGCAGCCTAAACGGAAACAAGATCCCCATACAGTGCATTCAGGAAGCATCCAGAACCCTTCACCTTTTCCACGTTTTGTTACGTTACCGCCATATTCTAAAACAGATTAAATAGATTTAATACGCACAATACACCATATTGACCAAACTGCTTTTTCGAATTTATTGCATATTTATTAGAAAATATAAAACAGAAATATCATATTTACATAAGTACAATCAAAATTGAAGGTTGATCCTGTTACAAGTGAACATCCTTTTGATTGTGATTTTTTATTGGAGTCCATCTGTTGTAAATTCAATAGATTGGACATGATGTGGAAATACACACACCTGTCTATATACGTTTATGCAGTTGACAGTGCATGTCAGAGGAAACTCAAAGCCATGAGGTTGAAGGAATTGTCTTTAGATTTCTGAGACAGGATTGTGTTGAGTTACAGATTTGGAAAAGGGTATCAAAATAGGTTAGCAAGATTGAGGGTCCTCACGAACACAGTGGCTTCCATCATTCTAAATTTGAAGATGTTTGAAACCACAAACACTCTTCCTAGAGATAAACGGAGCAACCGGGGTAGAAAAGCTTTAGTCAGGGAGAAGCCCATGAACCTAATGGTCTGACAATGCTGTAGAGTTCCTGTGTGGAGATGGAAGAACCATCCAGAAGGACAACCAGCTCTTCAGCACTTTACCAATCTGGCCAGACAGATGCCACTCTCCAGTAAAAGGAATTTGCCAAAAGGCACCTAAAAGGCCCATAGCAAACAAGATTCTCTAGAGGGCTAGGACTGATCAAACATCTGTCTGAAAAAATGTCTGTGCAGTGACGTTTTCCATCCAACCTGACAGAGCTTGAGAGGATACGAATAGAATAATAAGAGAAACTCCCCAAATAACCAAGACAACTCATATCCAATAAGACTTGAAGCTCTTGTCAAAACATCAATTGAATCAATTTTAGAATAAGGCTGTGAATTAACAAAGTATTTTAAAAAAGGGTCTGAATACATTCTGTATGCATTGTACATGTTCCTGATTTTCCTACATATCATTTATGAAGTCATAAAGCTAATAGCTCTGATCGTTTGAAAGACAGAGCCAAATCAGTTGGAGTAAAATAGAAAGTGAATGTGCCAACGTACAAATTAGATAATTGGAAGTCATTCCAATCTTCTATGAACTCAGCATGATCATGATTCTAAGAGCTCCGCGTGATTGCAATCAGTAGGACTCTGTCATGTGGATAGGCCATGGAAAAGCAAGCATGGCTTTGTGGACCTGCGCCGGTTCAAGGTACTAGGTTGGAGAAAGTCAATCAGGTCTGTATACTGAACTGTCTTTTCATTGGTTTGCTAACACTCACACAATCAATCTGAGCATTTCAAGGGACACAGGGGATATTAATTGTGAAATAAATAAACTCAATACCAAACTACTTCTTAAAGGTTTTCAACCTATAAAAGGTTTCAACTGCAAAGGCCAATGTTCTCCAATAAGCCTTACTTAATATGTTCAGAACAAAGTTTCAAATGAAGAACAAAATCAACTGCAATTCTCCTCACCAAACCAGGCATCACTCATGATCCCACTTGACAATGCTGCAGGGGAATATGAACTCCTGCATCCTGTTCCATCAGGTTTTTGCAGTTTGGGTAGTTTCTTGAGCACATCACCTCTAGGGATGACTCCATCATACTCTTTGAATGTGAAAGTGAGCTTTCCATCCAAAAAACTCCTGCAACATTGCACCAGAAACTTTACACTGATGTCAGCACACTCAAGATTCTCCACCAGTCCAATGTAATTATACGATTTGGTTTTATCCGCAAGTGTCCAGCAGACCGATTCTTGTTACCATCATTCTGACTCCAGGTCATCTTCTGAACTATCATAGTCATGTTAATGTTCCTTTCTTCTGCACCACTGTAGACAACAGTTTTCTATTTGGTTTTGACCCTTTCAAAGCATTTTTTTTCTCCTTTTTAATCTTTTTATTTGTCATTGTGTGCCTTCTCCAGGCGAAGAAGTTGGTAGCACAAAAATGTGTGACCAATTTTGTCAATCGTAGCCAGAAACCAATGGGCTCAACTTCCCCACAGGCTCAAATCACCCTGCTCTCATGGATCGGCAGCATGGGCAAGTTAACTTAACTTACTTTGGGAAATTTTTATAAATATACTAATGGAATATATAATTTACACTGATAGAAAATCATAAGAATTGCCAATACACCCATGTTTTGATTTTTGCACAAACATAGTGTGTATGTATGAGAGTAAAAAGTCTAGACCAGTGGTTCCCAAACTGTTTTGGTTACTGTGAAATCTGAATGTTTCTTCATTGATGATTTAGCTTAATATTGTACTGTTGACAGTGTGAAATATGTAATGATATTTTAGTTATGGGTAAGTTTAATATTATACTAATGAAGTAGACATTATAGGTCCATGGCCCCGAGATTAAGGCGAGGACACTGTGCTCAGTAAAACACGCTATCTGACACAGAGCTTAAACACGCACGCACATACTGATACTGATGGTGAGCCCAGGAGCGAGAGGAGCAGAACAAGCCAAAACATCGCACTCAAGGTCGCCAGATGGCCCACTCCTAGACAATGAGAGCCACACAACAGAACACACATACACCTGATTCATGTTTAGTGAGGTCTTCATGAGTCATGTTTAGTGAGATCTTCTGTAAGAGACAGGGAGGGGGGAAACTTTCCATATAAACAAGGTCCGCTGCGTTTGGACCTCAGATCTTTTCGTTTTGCTCTAACTAGAGTGTGAAATCTGATCTCCGGGTATATATATCTGTATTAATAAAGACGATCGCTTTTTTGTAAGACTTTTAATGTGTGAACATTCTCTGATAGGAACTCGGAGAGGTCTTCTGACTTCTACATTACTGTACCAAAAACAAAATATTTATCAGACTGCAGTACCCCTAAATTATCCTCTCATGTGCATTTTACCAGTAAATTTAGGGTCTTGTGGCTTCTCAAGTATCCCGTATGAATAGGCTGTGTATACCCAGGGGTCCTAGAACCACCCCTCTAGACCTAGGAACTAAAAACATCAGATTATTTTTCCAAATGAGTTGTTTGCATACCGTTTTTATAGGTGGTTTTATAGATGTTATATATATATATATATATATATATATTATCATTAAATGTTATTTGTATAAATACGCAATGAAAAGAAATACCAGACAGTTCTATCTGCTCAAACCCCTTTAAATGATGTGCTCAATACTCGGGTGTCATATTAACAAATAATTGTTTATAGGGGATGTACATTAAATAAAACCATTTCTGAAACCCGTGACTAATAATTATTTTAATATCATCCTGTTAATATATAACCATTTACAATTTCCTATTTTTGATTGTTTCTATTTTGTAATAAATCCGATTTCCTTGCATACCTGTGAAATATATTTCAGAGAAAAAAAATCACGATGCGTTTGTCTACTCTTTCAATAACATTATTCATGCAATTCAATGTGAGTTCATGACCCATGCGACAACATTAATATAGACGGCGTACACAGAGATTACCTACCTTATTTTGCCCCCGCTTTCTTCAAGTAGGCTACTTTGCAAGAAGTTTAAAAGAGTTACAAGCGATGCAGTTGTGAATATGTGGACACATATGTGGACACACAACAGTGGTTACACAGTAGTCTATATCTGGCGTTTCCCAATACAGCGAACTGGGGATGCGGGTTTGATTAATCAGTGCTGAGCAAATTGCGCACACTCAACGCTATGCGGTATATATCCAGAAGTCTGATCTTCATGTCTAACCTGTCAATTCTAACCGAGCCACTGGGTTAAGTCACGCTGCACGGGAGTAAGTACCCATCTCCAACCTAACTTCCTCCTCCAACCTAATGTGCACAGACTAATATGCTTCATTCTCACAAACACTCCTTTATCCCCGGCACGCACTCCCGCGAATGTGACCGCACGAGCATATTGCTCCTCCTTGTTGATTTAGGTGATTTAGGTTACTGTATCATGCTAATGTTCTAACTTGACGAATCTAATTTCATCAAGGAACTCAAGTAGCATGTTTTCCGAATGGTAAAGAAGACTGAATTATATATTACTATTCACTGAAACAAACGAACCAGATTTCAGCCAATTACTATTGCCCAAAAACACATACAGAGGGGTGAGAAATTAAAGAAAGAATTCACATAAGCTGTCTCTGTGAGGTGTTGGACCAACACCAACCTCCAGTACAGCTTGTTGTACCATCAGTGCGCAATAGCATAGATTCTGTTTGTCTACTTGAGGGATGTAAAACCACTCCTCCAAATGTTCCTTCTTTGGTCCGTCCAAAATCTCCCATAGGTATTCAACTGGGTTGAGACCTGGTGACTGCAAAGGCCATAGCACATCATTCATGTCATTTTCATACTTATCCATTTTTTTTAAATCTAAACTCTTTATTAAACATCTGCCTGTGTAGTCTATACAATGAACACTTCTTTGACACACTAGCTCAGCCAAGGCCAAAACAATACATTTTTACTGCCAAATCTACAAATGCTTTCACACTGTAAGTCACAACGGATAACATCGTACTCTAAACCTAACTTATTGGATAATGAGAAAGTGAACAGCTGGCCATATTGTGAATTGGAACACAAATATATCCCCTGTGTGTTCTTCCATTGCTACTAAGAAACAGCAGATTAAAGTTATATCACAGCTGATTCCCATCTAGGAAACACACTCTGGTGACGAGGTTCTTGCAATCACATGACCATTTGGTATAAAGTAAAAGAGGACTGCTTTGGGCTGATCCTGGATGGAAAAGGAAAGTAAGAAAAATGCCTGCACGAGAGAGAGGAAGGCGAGTACCAGGACAAGGGACAGGAAGACAAGTACCAGGACAAGGGAGAGGAAGACAAGTACCAGGACAAGGGAGAAGAAGACAAGTACCAGGATAAGGGACAGGAAGACAAGTACCAGGACAAGGGAGAGGAAGACAAGT
>JACXGK010005974.1:0-11429 GCA_016801125.1 Novumbra hubbsi
TTGAACTGACACTGAGCCAAGGGAAACGGGGAGCTAAGTAAGGCCAGTGATCAGTGTGATGAGGGACAGGTGTGCGCAGGTGGCCAGGTGTTTGGTGACTGTGTGATTTCGTGACAGGGAGGAGCACATCGCTCACAGGCCACCAGAGGTAGCCAACGGGTCAGCAACAGTCAGGTAGGGTGGAACCCTGACACTTTCATATATTCTAGATTCATTAAACATAATGTGAAACATTTCAGATTATCTCAATCTTGAAGATTATGGTTTACAGCTCATGGAAATAAAAAATCCAGTATCTCAAAATATTAGAATAAAACATTTACAATGAAGAAATGTCATCCTGAGAAGATCTCTAATTAACTAAGAGTTCTAATCAGCTAATTACCTCCATGAGCTTTCATTATCACCGTCAGATTCAGAACACACAACCACAAACATGGGGTAGACTGCTGACTTGACAGCTGTCCTAAAGACTTAGAGAAGGGTAAGCTACTCAAGGTCATTGCTGAAGGGCTGGCTGTTCGCAGTGTGCTGTTTCAAAGCATATTCTTGGAAAGTTGACTGGAAAGGAAAAGTGTGGTAGGAAAAGTTGCACAAGCAAGCGGGATGACCAGAGCCTTGAAAGGGTTGTCAAGCAAAGCCAATTCAAGAACTTGGGGGGAGCTTCACAAGGTGTGGACTGAGGCAGGAGTCAGTGTAACAAGAGCCACCATGCACAGACGTGTCCAGGAAATGGGCTACAAGTGTCACATTCCTAGTGTCAAGCCACTCCTGAAGCAGAGACAACGCCAGAAGCATCTTACCTGGGCGGTGGAGAAAATTATCTGGACTGTTATGCAGTGGTCCAAAGTCCTCTCTTCAGATGGAAATCAAGGTCCCAGAGTCTGGGGGAAGAGCGAAGGGGCATAACACTCAGTTATGATTTGGGGGGCCATGTCATCTGCTGGTGTTGGTCCACTGTGTTTTATCAAGTCCAGAGTCATCTACCTGGAGAATACGTGCTTGATTGGCCAGCCAACTCCCCTTACCTTACTAATTACTTTGCTAAATAGGGGGGGTTAAAACATTTTACCACCTACAGGTTTGTACTTTTTAACTCAGTTCTTGGGGTCAAGAGAAAAATTTGAAAATAAAACACAGATGAGCTGAATACTATTAAAGCAACCTGGTCTTCATAACACCTTAGCAGTGCCGCAGCCTTCATGTCATGCTGCATTGATGCAGTAATGTGTGCAAAAGGAGCCCTGACCAGTACATTTATGTATGTACTAAATTCATGAGGATACCTTTGCAAGTGTTTATTTACTGATTAGAGCTCTTCTGAGAGGTCGACTATTCTGTATTAGAAAACAACAAACCCTTGAATTACCTGTATAAAAGACACCTGTTCACAGAAGCAATTAATCAATCAGAATCCAAACTCTCCACTATGGCCAAGACCAAAGAGCTGTCCAAGGATGTCAGGGACAAGATTGTAGATCTACACAAGGCTGGAATGGGCTACAAGACCATCGCCAAGCAACTTGGTGAGACGTTTACCACAGTTGGTGCGATTTTTGCAAAAGGACAAAATAAACAGTTGTCAAATCTCTCTCTGTCTGAGGCTCCATGCAAGACCTGACCTTGTGGAGATTCAATGATCACGAGAATGGTGAGGAATCAGCCCAGAACTACACAGGAGAATCTTGTCAATGATCTAAAGGCAGCTGGGAGCATACTCACCACGAAAACAATTACTAAAACACTACGCCGTGAAGGACTGAAATCCTGCAGTGCCCGCAAGGTCCCCCTGCTTAAGAAAGCACATGTACAGGCCCGTCTGAGTTTGCCAATAAATATCTGAATGAAACAGATGAGAACTGGGTGAACTAGTGTTGTGGTCAGATGAGACCAAAATCGAGCTCTTTGGCATCAACTCAACTTGCTATGTTTGGAAGGAGAAGGAATGGTGCCTATGACCTTAAGAACACTGTCCACACCGTCAAACATGGAGGTGGAAACATTATGCTTTGGGGGTGTTTTTCTACTAGGGGCACAGGACAACTTTACCGCATCAAAGGGACGATGGATTGGGCCATGTACTGTCAAATCTTGGGTGAGAACCTCCTGCACTCACCCAGGGCATTGAAAATGGGTCGTGAATGGGTATGACAATGACCCAAAACACACAGCCAAGGCACCAAAGGGGTGGCTCAAGAAGATGCACATTAAGGTCCTGGAGTGGCCTAGCTAGTCTCCAGACCCAAATACCATAGAAAATCTGTGGAGGGAGCTGAAGGTTCGAGTTGCCAAATGTCAGCCTTGAAACCTTAATGACTTGGTGAGGATCTGCAAAGAGAAGTGGGACAAAATCCCTCCTGAGATGTGTGCAAACCTGGTGGCCAACTACAAGAAATGTCTGACCTCTGTGATTGCCAACAAGGGTTTTGCCACAAAGTACTAAGTTATGGTTTGCAAAGGGGTCAAATACTTTTTTCAATTAGTAAAATGCAAACTTATTTGAAATGCTGTGTTGTTGTTATTCTGTCTCTCACTGTTCAAATAGACCTGCCAATAAAACTATAGACTGGTCATTTTTTTGTCAGTGGGCAAATGTACAAAATCAGTATGGGATCAAGTATGGGATCAATTATTGTTTTCCTCCACTGTACATGTCATTTGGCATCTGCATACCTGTCACGGTTAAGGTGTGAGGCGGAACCAGGCGCAGACATTGTAAAGTAAATGTGATTTAATCCAAGACAAAGGTACAAACTAACACGAACAGTAAACGCAAAAGTAAAGGTGCTGTGGGAAACAGCAAAACAGAACTAAGCAATATACAAGAAACGTGTAGAGTATCCACAGTGAAATGGAATTAATTAGGACTGAACCGTGAACGTTGTGCGCTACAAACAAACTAACAATAAACCACACTGAAGGTGGAAAACACTCAGCCTAAGTAGGCTCCCTAATCAGAGGCAACTGAACACAGATGCTCTGACTGGGGAGCCCACAGCGGCATACAGAAGGCCAGAGGCCTCTCTAAGTGTCATGTCCTGACTGTGAGTGAGCCCCAAGGCATAGAGAAGGCTTGTGGCCAATGCCCAATGCATCTCACTTGTTTGTCCAGCACATCCCACATATGCTCAATTGAATTGAGATCTTGGGATTTTGGAGGACAAGTCAACCGTGCTTTATCCTGCAGAAAGAGGCCAATGCCACCCAATACCGTTTCCATGAAAGGGTGTACATGGTCTGCAACAACGGTTTGGTTACATCCACATGAATGGCAGGACCTAAGGTTTCCCAGCAGAAAACTGCCCAAAGCATCACTCTGCCTCTGCTGGCTTGCCTTCTTTTCATAGTGCATCCTGGTGCCATGTGTTCTCCGGGTATCCATACGCTTGCCCATTTTTCCTGCTTCACACAATTTGAGGAGAAAATGTTCACTTGCTGTCTAAAAGTTCCCTCCCACTGACAGGTACCATGATGATTAGATGATCAGTGTTGTTCACTTCACCTGTCAGTGGTCATAATGTAATGGCTGATTGGTGTATTTCACAATGTTGTTGTCAATAAAAAATAAAAAAGATCACAACAGTCATGGATTCTCTTTGGTATTTAAACATTTTCGACACCATACCATCATTGTAAGAATTGTTCTTACAGTGTCTACCAAAACACATGCTTTCAGGGATGCACGTACCCCATGGAGGCAGGACAACAATGAAATAAATCACAGTAGCTACTGGTTAAATCCGATGCATAGCCTTATATTAATCCTTGTTTCTTGTTAACTGAGGTCTCTTGCTACAGTTCTTAAAAATATATTTGTTGAGGGTATTTTAAATAAACTAGTAACTAAGAGTTCTCATAACCAAAGATGCCTGGGATCTGTACCACCTGGCACTCATTTGGAAGGTGCTAGGCCCGGTTCCCATTTAATCTTTGGATGTACGACAGAGATTTTGATCTTGCCTACATGTATTCCATTTTCATCACA
Source organism: Novumbra hubbsi (assembly GCA_016801125.1). Taxonomy (NCBI): domain Eukaryota; kingdom Metazoa; phylum Chordata; class Actinopteri; order Esociformes; family Umbridae; genus Novumbra; species Novumbra hubbsi. Next base: position 3,986 of record JACXGK010005974.1, read on the forward strand.
TTCCCCCTCTCTTTCCCTCTTTCTGTGAAAGGGAGGATAATGATGTGAAGAGTCCGGGCTTAGCAATAGAAGGCAGAGAGGAAAAGGAATTTGAGATGATTTGGGGGATAGAGAAGTGAAGCGAGGAGGGAGGAGTGGAGTCAGAGTAGAGTAAAATGAGTGAGGGAAATGATAGTGGACAGAAAGACAAGTAGGTAGTGAGAGAGAAGCAGCGATTGGATGAGTAAATATGAGAGGATGAGGGATGGGTCAAATCAGAGGCACACCAGAACTGGTAACATTTTAATATACATTAGGGTTAGTTCCTTTAATAATGATGATTCACTAATATACTGCACATAGGCATGCGAATAGACAAATAAAGTATATTGTATTCTGACAGGAGTGTAGTGTACATCCTTGACTTTTTACAGTATGTCCTTTTGATCCAGTTACATGTTGGTAGAAAGGCTGCTTTCACTGGATCATGATTTAGCCTGAACAATCAATGAAAATAGCAAAAGATATGGTAATATATGTTGGGAAATGAGACAATCCACCTCTTCACTACCTCTGACACCGATCTCACCCATAGCCTCATGATTACCAAATCAATTATCCTTTTATCTCCAAGTGGAATTCATTCAGTTTGCCGGTACACCTACTTACTACCTGCCCCCATGATGTAAAAGATGAAAGCAAGTGAAAGGAAACGGCAGAGGAAACAGAAGGATGCAAAAATAATGAATAAAGATTACAGCCCTTCCACTATCTCATGTCTCCTTTATGGTCACACGTTGTGCTGCTAATAATATAGAGGTCCAGAAAACATCCAATAACCAGACAGGATGAAAATAGCAAAAGAAAATCTAAGTTGGTAAACACAGGGCCGAGCCATTGTTACCCCACTAAAGCGCCGTTGGGGCAAATTAGTCTACAGACAGGGACGTATTTACTGACACGTAATGGTCGCTAGATGGCGCTTCTTGTACGGATCCAAAGTCAAGGCCGGAATTATTGTGTGTCGGTTTTCTCCTGTGTCAAAGTGTTTTGATTCAGTGTTGCTCCGTTTTCGAGATAAGGGTGTAATAAGTGCATTAAATACAATGTGTAAAGACGCCGGTCTGGCTTGGTTTTATACCCCGTTTCTACTATCGTGCTCTACATTGCAGTGGGGAAATAATGGTGGAATAATACAAGAAAATAAATATAAAATTACTTTGGCAACTGAACTGAGGATGTCAAGGAGATTGTTTTGCGCATTCACCCTACAATGGCCAATGTCCGTCTTCGTCATCATTTTCATAAATAAATCGACCTGCTCACAAAACCCAAATATCACAAACAAAAGAACAAAGTAAGAACATCAAACATGTTCCACCAATTGGAAACAAACATAAAAACAAAAGTGGCGGAGAAAACAACGCTTAATTTAACCTATTGAATACAATATATTTTTTTGCCTAACCTTCATTTTTCAATTTATATGCTTTTACTGCCAGTAACACCTCTCAAATAATATTAGGAATATTTATTATAAATAAAAAATTGTTTGAATAACAGAAGACTCGTATACGGGAGCCCTTGCGACATCTGCTGATAGAAAAGAGAAATGCAGCCTTGGAATGCAGGAAAAAAAAATCTGAACGGGCACCAGGCAACAATTCAACAGTGAACAGAAGTGAAATAGCCAAAGCTTTTCCTGGTGTGATTTTTTTAAATAAAAAAATACTGAGTGATAAAACACATCTAGGAAAAGTTGAAAAAGGAAGGGTCCTGGAATTTGATCAAAAGCGAAGACATAATATTTGTCCTCTTCACTGGGTAAGATTTGCCCACTCTGGCGATTCTAGTGTTAAAAAATGGAAAGAACATGTATGGTCTTCCTGTGACTAATATGCACTTCCTTTTTAATGTATTGCGCTACGGTAAAAAATAATAAAAAATACTTCTGAATAATGAATGTTCCAACTAAGTACCCTATACCCTTAAAAGTGCTACAACCTTAGGTTCTTACAGAGTATTCTAGTTAACCCACCTTTATACCTACTATTCTTCTTATATTCGTCTTCTGTTCTTGTGTATGTACAGTGGCCACATTTTTTTTTCATCCCCTGATGAATTTGTACGTTTGCCCACTGACAAAGAAATGATCAGTCTAGAATTTTAATGGTAGGTCTATTAGGACTTCAGACGAGCCTGTACATGTGCTTTCTTGAGCAGGGGGACCTTGCGGGCGCTGCAGGATTTCAGTCTTTCACAGCGTAGTGTGTTACCAGTTGTTTTCTTGATGACTAAGATCCTAGCTGGCTTTAGATCATTGACAAGATCCTCCCGTGAGATTCCTCACTGTTCTCATGATCATTGAAACTCCACCAGGTGAGATTTTTATATTATCACAGCTTTTTTCCCTTAATAAATAAATCACTTAAAAACTGCATTTTGTATTTAGTTAGGTTGACCTTGTGTAATGTTTGAATTTGTTAGATGATCTGGAACATTTACATGTGCCAAATGTGCAAAAACTTGAGAAATGAAAGGAAGTACCTCATTCTGAATGTAGAAAGTGCTAAACAAAATGAAGATGCTTGGTTTTTTCTTCACCAATGTGATATGGCATGGGCCAAGGCCATGCATTCAAACTCAGCTAGACCAGATCATTAAGATCCATTCATTTTGAAGCTTGCTGCTGAATATATTGCACCAATTGTATCACCTTTTGTTAAGATCAAACAGTATTTTATTACAGCAGGTCTTAAAGTAATAAACACAGTACAGCTGCGGCCAAATCTTTTAAGAATGACACAAATATTACATTTCACAAAGTCAACTGCCACAGTTTTTAGGATGGAAATTTGCATAGAATTTATAATTAATTGCGAAGTCCCTCTTTGACATGAAAATGCACCTAATTCCCCAAAAAACATTTCCACTGCATTTTGGCCCTGCCACAAAAGGACCAGCTGACATCATGTCAGTTATCCTCTTGTTAGTACAGGTGAGAGTGTTGACGAGGACAAGGCTGGAGATCCCTTGAAATCATTGTTCTTCCTCTGTTAACCATGGTTACCTGCAAGGAAACATGTGCAGTCATCATTGCTTTGCGCAAAAAGGGCTTCACGGGCAAGTATATTGCTGCTAGTAAGATTGCACCTAAATCTATTTATTCATTTATCGGATCATCAAAAACTTCAAGGAGAGGTTCAATTGTTGTGAACAAGGCTTCAGGGTCCCACAGAAAGTCTTGCAAGCTCCGGACTTGCTCAGGAATGCCACTTCTCTCCAGGAAAAACAACAGGGACAGACTAATATTCTGCAAAAGGTACAGGGATTGGACTGCTGAGGACTTGGGTAAAGTCAGTTTCTCGGATGAATCCCCTTTGCTTGACCAGAGAAGAAAAAGTGGGCGCTACCATCAGTCCTATGTCCTGCCAACAGTAAAGCATCCTGAGACCATTTATGTGTGGGGTTGCTTCTCAGCAAAGGGAGTGGGCTCAATTTTGCCTAAGAACACAGCCTTGAATAAAGAATGGTACCTTCTCCCAACCATTCACGAACAGTTTGGTGATGAACAGTGCCTTTTCCAGAACTGTACACAATCATTTAGATACATCAGAGTACATATGAAGTAGGGTCACGTTCACTCGGAATAATGAAAATGCCCAGTACAAACCTACCAAAAGTGCACAATGACCAATGACCTCAGCAAACTTTGACCTTTGTGAAAAACAATATTGCTTCTTACACACCCAGTGAGAACATATCCGTAGATGAACAACTTTTCCCTACCAAGGCACGGTGTCGCTTTACACAATACATGGGCAATAAACCAGACAAATTTGGCATTCAATTCTGGGTAGCCACAGATGTTTCAACAAAATACTTGTTGAACGCACAACCTTATTTAGGGAAAGTAGGCCAGCTGGTCAGCGGTCAGCGGACAATATTGTTATGCATCTGGTGGAGCCTTTCCTTGGGAAAGGAAGAAATGTAACAACAGACAATTTCTTTACCTCGTTAGCACTAGCAAACAAGCTTCTGGAGAATAAATTCATTGTTGTTACAATGAATAAAAAAAAGACGAGAGATGCCGCCCTGTACACAGGCACAGTCAGAGAGATTTGGTGCTGAGAGCTGAAGTCTCACTCACGATTTATCAAGAAACTACTCAATACAATTTCCCACTACAACAGCAGTAAATATGGTGTGGATGTTATGAACCAGATGGCACGGCTATATTCGGTAAAGGGAGGCAGCCGCCGTTGGCCGGTTGCTGTATTTGACAACATCTTAGACCTGGCTGCCATTAATGCCCATTTTCTGTACAAATAGTGCACACACATAAGAATTTGCATAAAGAAATGCATACTTGTGCTGGTGAAGGAGCTGTGTGAGCAGCAGAAAATGTCAGATAATCCTGTGAACGTGAACGTAAACCTAAGCCTAATTGCTTATCTCTCCTATCACTGAAAAGGAGATGTAGAGGCAGCATTCAATGTTCCGGAAACAAAACCTGATTTATTGATTTGTGGTCTTTAGGAGGGTGGATGGGTGCATCCTTTACTAGCTCAAACAAAGAAACAAAGAAACCCTGAGCACAATGCAATGGCCAAGACTAACCTATTTATTCTATTTTGTTGGTGTGTTGTCATCTAAAGATGTTGAATTATTTTCTTATAGTTTTTTCAATTTGTTTAGTTTCAGAAATAGTTAAAGCGACCAGGGGCTTGTAATTTTGTCTATTTTCATATCATTTTACATTAATGTTTCAAACATTGTAATTTCAATAACTTTTCAACAAAAATGGCTTAAACGTTTTTGGACTATCCAGCTAATTTTGTAGTAAGGACATTATTGAAAATAAAGGTTAGGTTATAAAGTATAACATATTCAGTAGGTTACATTATGCGTTGTTTTTTCCGACACTTTTGTTCCCTGTTTTTTGTTTGTTTCCAATTGGTGGAACATGTTTGATGTTCTTACTTTGTTGTTTGCAATGTCACTTGTTTAATTTAGTGATATTTGGGTTTTGTGGGCAGGTCGATTTAATGTGAAATTTAAAACTTAACACGAACATTGGCAATAGATCGACAGGAAGGTGAAGGCGCAAGACATCGCCAATTCAGTTGCCAAAGTCATTTTGACTTTATATTTTTTTCCTTGCTATTTGTATTATTCCACCAATATTTTCAAACTGCAATGTTGAGCGCGATATTATATCGTATAAAACCAAGCCAGACTGGCATATTTACACATTGTAGTTACTGCAATCATTTCACCCTTACCTACTTATCAAACTTCAAAACTTATAAAACTTAAAACAAAACATCTTTCTACCTCACAGCAAGGATTTGAATATTTGAAAAAATATTTGTGCTTATCTCTTACACCTTTGAACAGTGAATTAACTATTTGCAGATCACATTTGTGGATTGGTTCCTATTTGTTTATAACATTTCTACTAAAGTTTTACAATGTTATATACTACATAAAATTCCACCATTGCACAAATTCTACAAACATTGTTGACATGCTGCACACTGCTTGCTGTGCCACCTGCCAAACTTTCAGATGCAAACATCAGGCAAGGATAATATTTGTGTAGAAACAGAAAATGCAGCGCCTGTGGCACCGGGAAGAAACAATAGTGTTGTTAGCCCCACGGCACAGCCACCGCTGCCATGCAAAAACGTTCTCTTGATCACTGGGAAGAAACGCTGCCAACCAGTTAAACATTGGTTGCTGCTAGAGCAGACCTTCATAAGGTTTTCCCCACTGGACTTGGATTCAAGCCCTGAGCTGTCTTCGCAAGGGAATCATTTGCAGGCATTTTTCTATAAGTGGCCCGGAAAATCTGGTGATTCCATTACCTGTTCTATTAGACTAGCGGGGTACAGAGCCAAACACAAAGTCTTAAGGCCAGACACGGCAGGCAAAAACACATTTTTGCATATTTTGCTTCCATAACAAGTCTATTTTCAAAGTAGTAGAAAGAAAACGTCTAAAATACAAATTTAGGTATTTATTTTACTACGTTTTGTCGACTTGCGTCTGAAGATTTCTCCCAGATTCCACAGAAATTAGCATTCTAACGAAACAAACAGCACTGCGACCGTTGTCCGCACTATGTCACCAATGGTATCACGGTAAAGGTTGATTTCTCCTGCACAATGTTATCGTATTCAAACATGCAGATTATTTTTGGATCAGCAACCTATCGTAAAAGACCGAAGGGTGGTTCAGACATAACCACAAAATCTCATTAGCTGGTGTTGATTTCTGACAACGTGATTCGTTCAAATGCATCACGTGACGTGCACTGACACTTCCTGGTTTAGCTTTCTGCGGGACCTTTAAATCTAAAATGAAGAAAGAAGTGCGCATAAAACCTTCCCAGCGCATAAAACCTTCTTGTCACTTGCAAGAATACACAAGGGAAGACAAACTAATGAAGGACATTATAAACTACTTCACAAATTCCACCAATAAGTAAACAGTCATTCGGAAAACAGAAGTTCGATAGCAAGGGTGACCAACGCTCCACACAGCAGCTGCTGATATGTAGTGCGTTAAAATGTATTGGTTAGGGGGTTACTTTGTCCTAATTGCACAGAGACAGTGATTAAAATGTACACCGATCCACAGAATTATGGATTATGTACCAGTTATCTTATAGAGTGCAATCTGTGCCAAAGATATAGTTACCGCAAACGTACTACGCGTCTCCAAGAAGGAACTAAGAACGACATTGCGTTTGATGTGAATGTGCCAATGGTGCACTTAGCGCACGATTTAGGGTTAGGGTATGCTACTCTCAAGAAAATAGGACAAATGTTGGGGATTTCTATAAGAGACATGAAAAAAGAGTGACAGGTATGAAAACAGTTGAGATCAATAAAATGTAAAGATGTGGGGGAGCAAGAAATGCATCTCTCTTTCTGGCTTTTGTGGCTTTTTGGATAACATCATAAACTAATGAAGGGTGGCATTGTTGTGTTTCATTTCCCCCGCAGGCTTTATTACCTAAGACTCCACTGTAGCCTTAATCTATTTGTGTTACAGAATAATAAAGTAACATTTTATTAATTTTGTGTTATTATTATTATGTGGTCAGTTTTACTTTTACAGTAGGCTACAGCCTTTTCCTTTTGAGTGGACAATACTAAAATGATTTAGCCTACCAATACACATTTATTTTTACTTTATTGGAAGAAACATAACATAATAAGAAGTTCTATGTGCTTTGGAGCAGCTTCGTCTGGCAAGGAAGTCGGGGAGGTTTTTCTCATTATATGTTATGACTCTGCCACTAAAGTAAAAATAAATGTGTACTGTATTAATAATACTTGACCAAATGTTAGTGAGACAATATACATTTTATTTTAGTCTCAGAAATTGAGAGAGGTCTGGAGTCAAAATACAAACAAGTGCCTCAACTTTGTTATATGGGCTTGGTGTCCAAAAC
>JACXGK010005974.1:11529-30702 GCA_016801125.1 Novumbra hubbsi
GACAGGATTGAGACAGCAGCAAGTATGGCCAACTCCACTTTTAATTAAGGTGTCTCTGCCATGCAAACTGTTATGGAGAGGTTGTGGCTTCAAAGCACAGTTGTTACTATAGGTGCAATGAAGGAAACTGATATGTTCAGGATCTCAGTTACCGCCAGTGTAATTCATATGCGCAGGAGTCTATGCACTGCAAAAAAAAGCATCAGGAAATGGATGAGGGACCTAAATATGGAGCAGGCATGGATAACTAGGCTGTAAACTAGGCTGTAAACATGAATGGGTAACTAGGCAGTAATATGCAGGATGGACATACAACAAACTAGGGTGGCAGTAGTACTAGTGGCAGTGTATGTGTGTATATGTGTGACGGTGATTCTATGATTCTAAGGCCACGCTGTTACTCATTTACCAGTTTAAATATGTTTAAGATGTTCTCTATTGTTGTTGCTAAGGATTTGATAAGATTTTGTGTCTGTAAATAGTGGTTTCCCAAAATAAATCATGGAATTATACAATATTTTTTTTTAAAGTCAGTTTTCTCAAAATTAGTTTTTACTCATACTCTGAGCCAGAAATCTCCACTTCAGTAGCACTTACATACATCAAACTTTCCATTTCTATTCCTATCTATATTCTGAAGGTATTTACAGAGGGGTTTGTTCATATATAATTTATAGCCTGATTTATGTATTTTTTTATGCCTAAAACATGGCTAATTCTTTTTTTTTTGTGGGTGTTGTCAGTGTTTTCAGATTTCTGGAGTGATAAAAAGTAATATCAAAAATATCCTCTGTAAAAACCTTTGACTCTAAAATGTAAACAAAATGACAAAAGAAGCTTTATCCAATGTTTAGATTTCTGTTCTGGAAATCTATGCATATTTTATATAAGTATGCCTCATTTGCATATAATTAGCATATTTCAATAAAATATTCATAAAACTTGTAATACAAAAATGTATTGTCTTAATGTAAGCAATCAACTTGGGAAGTTTCATGGTGATATCTATTAGTTAAAAAAATTATCCTATTCACCTGTAGTGTCTGGCCTTAAATCTGCCGTTGGTGCAAGCAAGGTCTAAAACTAGTACAGAGGTATTGTTTTTGTCATTGGCACTGGCAAAGATCAAACAGTGAGAGGTTATGAAGCAAAACATAACATCAACGTGTAAATTAGCTAGAAAGATGTGTCGTCATCAAGTAATTATCTATGGCCCCCTTCCAGCTAGTGGTAGTGACGAGATCTACCACAGGCTTACAACTCAATTGCTGGTTGAAAACGGTGTTTTGTCCTGTTGGTAGCATAAGCAGAGCATTTGGTATAGTTTTGCCTATCAAAACAGTGACTCATTCCAGGCTGAGAAAAGTAAAACAAGATAGTGCTTGAAAAGTAAAACAATAGCAACCTAATTAAGATAAAGCCTTCTTTCACCTCGGTCATCAATAAAAATTATTGTATTGCCTAACATCTAAAAAGGGGACTCCTTAAAGTTAGATTCCTTGCTTCAAAGGCAATTGCAGCAAATTAATTGATTATGAATTGGATGTTATTGGTCTGTGGACCAAAAGGGCCAAAACCTCATGTCTTCCTAAATTTAAACAGAGCAGGAGACTAGGAAGATTTAGAGACCACATTCCATAGATAGATGGATTTACAATGAAAAAGGAGAACTGACCCTACAACTGCAGCACCATAATTAAGCAGTGGAAATCCTAGGGGCTGAGACAGGGGGATCGCGGGACAACTGTAGCCCCATCCAGGGGAGGCCGTGGAAAGGACCCAACAGGCAGGAACTCAATCCACCGACATTGCCTCAACCAAGCATCAAACAAATGCACACCAACCAAAAGCGACTACTCCAAGTATTGCCTGCAAAGTTAATTCCAGTGTGTCAGATATATATTAATATTTGTATGAAAACAGCAGTTAAGAGTATGTTTTTATAACCAAATGTACTTTTCTAAGCATCAGCTTAGGCTAATATATTCAGCTTTCATTACAATACATTTATGTAAAATGTTGTTAGCATTGTCCTCCATTAATATACATTGACACCATTAGGTCAGTGAGTTCTCTCTATTATGTAGTATGCACTGTAACTGTCAAAGCCCACTGCCATGCACCTCATTCCATGCCCTTATTTGATTGTTCCTGTCCTCTTTGTCTGTTGTCAAGCCTGGACTCCATTCTTTGACCTATTTATTTGAACTCTCAGTAATACTGTCATGTAGGTAATACATTAATAAACTATAAGGAAATACATACAGTGGAGAGAACAAGCATTTGATACACTGCCGATTTTGCAGGTTTTCCTACTTACAAAGCATGTAGAGGTCTGTAATTTTTATCATAGGTACACTTCAACTGTGAGAGACGGAATCTAAAATAAACATCCAGAAAATCAAATTGTTTGATTTTTAAGTAATTAATTAGCATTTTATTGCATGACATAAATATTTGATTACCTACAAACCTGTAAGAATTCCGGCTCTCATAGACCTGTTAGGTTTTCTTTAAGAAGCCTTCCTGTTCTCCACTCATTACCTGTATTAACTGCACCTGTTTGAAATTGTTACCTGTAGAAAAGATACCTGTCCACACACTCAATCAAACAGACTCCAACCTCTCCACAATGGCCAAGACCAGAGAGCTATGTAAGGACATCAGGGATAAAAATGTAGACCTGCACAAGGCTGGAATGGGCTACAGGACAATAGGCAAGCAGCTTGGTGGAGATCTGGAGCATCACAAGGGTGCAAAACCACAATGCTCCAGACCTCACACTGTAGGTGTTGAATACCCCTGCTCAACATTTATAAGGAAATTGTTTTTCTGTGGATTTCTTTGTTGATTGGAATTTAAAAAGAGTAGTTCACAAGCCAGGCAGAAAAGTCGATACACGTAAAGACAAAGGCAGCGAGGGCAAGTCTCAAATAAGTGGTCAAAATTACGGCAAAAGAAAAAAGGTTTGGTACACGGGAAGACAAAGGTGATCAAGGCAAAAGTACTTGAAGAGCTAAGGCCAAGAAGGGGGGTCAAAACACAGCAAAGGCTAAAGGTCTGGTACACGTAATTGCAATCAACAGGGAATCCCTTAAACAGGCTAGGTATACTGCACAAACAAACAATACCTCACAACTGAAAAAGTGCACTGAACAGAACTAAATAGTGGAGCAATAAAACAACAGGTTTGAGAACTGGTGACTAGAATTCTGGTGATGAGGGACGTGGTTGAACAGGTCAGTGTGAATGACTGCTGAGTTGTGACAGAGGAAATTCACTGTCACAGATATATTGATGAATGTAGAAACTATTAAATGCCATAAGTCATACTATACCTCTCCCTCTCTTATACAATATCCTTGCGGTCCAAAGAATCTCCTTTTTGGGTTTATTTTGTATAGAAAGCGGGAATTCAACTTGACATACTGGGAGTTATCTTACGACTGTAGGACCAATTAAATCACTTCAAAATGCATGTTTTTAAATTGGTTGTCAGACGTGTTTTTAAAAACACGTATCTCCCTTGATATTTTTTATTATTATTTCTAATGAATTCTCTTGAAATTATAAAATTGTGTAATGCTGTATGATTATGAGGTATGCAGTTTGCATAATGATGCAACGTAGCTCTAAACGAAGAACCTTGTTTAGGATGATAATAAGTACAAATAATATGAAAACTGTTATAAACTGCTTGTTAGATTTTGGTTCCTGCGGATAGATTGCTACGTGCTGCAACTAAAATCAAAAGCCTGAAGTAGCGTGCAATTCATGGGTGTTCCAGAGCAAATTGTGGAGATTCTCATTGCCACATAAATCCATAGTGACTGAATAAGCATTATAATATTGAATGCTTGGTAATTCACAAACGTGGAATGTTAAAATGAGTTAATTTATATGAGGACATTGGTTAAAAGGAGCATGGAAATATAGTCAAATTGATAAGTTATGATATGTTTTGATCCTTCATGCTGCAATCTGAAAGTTTTTTTCTCTTTCTGTAAAATCGCCTTTTTGGAGATACGTGTTATTAATCCGACAGCGCAGATATATTGATTTACATTATTTAGAATATCTGCAAATAGTGTCAGCCCTTATTGTGCCCGTAAATGTTTATACTATTCCTGATACTATTTACTCATCTTCAGTCGTGTGCTATACGGAAACGTGGTTACGTGAACTGATTCCAGACTCTGTGCTACAGCCAGCAGACTTCCAACTTTTCCGAGCAGATTGCGACACGGAACCTTCCAGGAAAACAAAGAGAGGAGGTATCTGTTTTTATACTAACATTGGCTGGTGTTCTGATGTGACAGTGATTCAAAAGCACTGTTCTCTGGAATCATTCTATATAAACTGTTGACCTTTCTACTCTCCCCGTGAGTTTGCTTCCCTCATTTATTCTGGTCGGTGTTTACATTCCACCGCAGGCCAACGTGCAGGAGGCACAGCGCATGCTCGCCGACCAGATACTGTGTGTGGAGCGGGCAATCCCTGACTGCTTTATTATTTTCCTTGGGGACTTAAACAAGGGAAACCTCAGCCACGAACTCCCCAAATACAGACATTTAATTAAATGCCCGACCAGAAAGGAGAACATTCTGGATCACTGTTACACAACAGTCAATAATGCCTATCATGCATGTATTACATCACGTACCAGGGTGATTTATAACAATGACAAATCCTGGTTCACAGCTAAACTCAGACGGCTAAGGATGGAAAAGCAGGAGGCGTTCAAGAGTGGGGATAAGGACAGTTTTAAAGAGTCAAAGTACAGTTTTAGTAAGGAGGTGAGAAATGCTAAACGCCTGTACTCCAGCCTGATTCAAGACCTCCACCACCATCCCCATCCCCAATAAACCAAGGATCACAGGACTTAACGACTACAGACCTGTCGCCCTGACCTCTGTGGTCATAAAGTCATTTGAGCGCCTTGTGCTGTCTCACCTTAAAGCCATCACCGACCCTCTCCTGGACCCCCTGCAGTTTGCCTACAGAGCCAACAGGTTTGTAGACTATGCAATTAACATGGCCCTCCACTTTACCTGGACCTGGTCTCCTCAGGACCCTATGCCAGGATCCTGTTTGTTGACTTCAGCTCTGCCTTTAATACAATCATTCCAGCTCTGATGCAGGACAAGCTCTCCCAGCTGCAAGTGCCCAAATCAGCCTGCAGGTGGATCACTGACTTCCTGTCTGACAGGAGGCACAGCGTGAAGCTGGGGAACCATGTCTCCGACACCCGGTCCATCAGCAGCGGATCCCCTCAAGGCTGCGTTCTTTCCCCTCTGCTGTTTTCCCTGTACACCAACTGCTGCACCTCCAGTTATCAATTCGTCAAGCTCCTGAAGTTTGCGGATGACACCACCCTAATTGGGCTCATCTCTGGTGGGGATGAGATTGCATACAGGTGCGAGACTGATCACCTGGTGAACTGGTGCAGACAGAACAATTTGGAGCTCAACCCTCTGAAGGCAGTGGAGATGGTTGTGGATTTTAGGAAGAAACCAGCCCCACCCACCCAAATAACCATGTGTGACTCCCCAGTCACCATTGCAGAGTCATTCAGCTTCCTGGGCATCACCCAGGACCTCAAGTGGGAGCAGAACATCACCTCCATTACCAAAAAAGCACAGCAGAGGATGTACTTCCTGTGGCAGCTGAATAAGTTCAACCTGCCAAAGTCAATGATGGAGCACTTCTACACAGCCATCATTGAGTCCATCCTCACCTCCTCCATCACCATCTGGAACGCTGCTGCCACTGCCAAGGACAAGCAGCAGACTGCAGCGTATCATTCGATCTGCAGAGAAGGTGATTGGTTGCAATCTGCCGTCCCTCAAGGACCTGTACACCACCAGGACCCTGAAACGCGCTGGAAAGATTGTGGCTGATCCCTCCCACCCTGGACACAAACTGTTTCAGCCACTCCCATGCGGCAGGAGGCTAAGGTCCATAAGGACCAACACCTCACGCCACAAGAACAGCTTCTTCCCATCAGCAGCTGGCCTCATCAACAAGGCCAGACGACCCCCACTGACATCCTCTGTCCCATAACTTAACTCATAACTTAAATTATACATAATGCATTACATTAATGCACTTCTCTGGACTTCCTTCCTGCACATTGCACTTTTCCACGTATTCAGTTAATGTTTGCACGTTTTATATTTACTGTCATTTCTATTTATTAATATTTTTACCTCATACTTCTTTCATGCACCATAGCACCAAAGAAAATTCCTTGTATGTGTAAATGTACTTGGCAATAAAGATGATTCAGATTACATTTGGCATATTAACCTCAAATTAAATGTAGAGGTAGGTAGAATTAGTCCATTTAATTTTTTACTTTGGGAAGCAAATAACCAAGCATTGCAGGTTTATAGGGAAGCAAGCAGAACTTAATCAGACTAGATATAGATAGGGACAGGTGAACATGGCATGGGGGTGAACATGGCACTCTTCCCATTCCTTCCCATTCCTCAGGCCCTCTGCATTTGATTACATACTGAGCGGGCACCCACGTGGAGCTCTTTTCTGCCCGCTAGCCCACAGGGATGAACAGGAAGGGAAAAAGGTAACGTAAGTGCAGTTAACATATTTTTTTGGAAACCTTTGTTCATTCCTCTCACCAATGTCTATTTGTTGAAGTGCAGAGCCAGCTGCACCACCTCGATAAACCCACAAAGGGAGCTATTTGAATTAAAGGGTGGCCTGATTGCTAAGAGCATCGCTTAGTGCTTGTCGGGAAATGAGAACACATTTCATGCTGAAGGTTGATTTAAAATTTACCCAGTTTGCCGCTTTCTGCTGCGACACATAACTTTTAATATGTTACCTCAGTTCTAAATCTAATAAGGAGGTTAATGGTAATAGGAAAATTTATAAATTGTACATTTCTGTTAACTGAATGAAAGTATCAAATCAATCTTGAATTAATTTAAGGGAAAATATAGACTTTCCTTGTACATTAAATGTATAATGTGTAAAAAGAATTAAATACAATCCGAAAATAATATAAATATGAAATAGAAAAATAACACATAATACAGAGTTGCATTACACATGTTTTTTTCTTCATGTGTGCCACAAATATTGGCACCCTTCATTTACTGCTTTGTGAAAGCTCCCTTTGCAGAGATAACGGCTCTGTGTCAATTCTTATAATGCATAATGAGTTTGGAGAACACATGCCATCTGAGACCATTCCCTCCATGCAGAATCTGTCTAGCTCGCCAAACTTTGATTCTGTGGTCAGTGTACCATTATGTGTTGATTTTGTGTTGAAGTATGGCTTGCTACTGGAGGGAACTATCAAATATAACTGGAGGGAACTGTATGATAATGTAAAGAAAAGAACACCCTACCTACACAAAAATTTGAGGAAAGTAAAATGACGCTGTTGGGCTGATTTGCTACATTGGGTACAATTGCACTTGAACATGTGAAAGGTCATGATATGACCTTCATATCATGATATGATTATCAGGGTGTTTTGTAATGCAATATTCATCATTGTGACTAGGACCTGTTGATGGTTTGGAGTATTTCAAGGAAACAATTACTCAAACACAGATTAAAGAGTACTAGAATGGCTAAAGGAGAAGCATTGGAGCTTAGCTATAGCTTGAGCTGAAATCAGCAGTTGGTAGAAGGCAACTGTCAAGCATTGCAGACATTCAGAGGTTAGCAGCAAAACAGTTAGCCAGTTGCCAGAAGAGAAATTCAGCAAGGCTCTGATTGTTACAAGAACAGTTTAACAGTTATCTTTGTTGAATAATGTGCAGCCAAAGATTAGGTCTTGGGTGACAATAATGGAGTCCATTCTATTTATTTTTTCTGTTTTGAATGACATTGGTTAACAAATTAAAACATTTTATCTGTGCAATTTGGAAAATTGTGCGGAGACAAAAAGGTATGTAAAGTTGTACTTATACAATTGGAAATTATGTTTAAATAGTGTAAGGGTTTAAATAACTATGGCTACAACTGTTTGTATGGATTCCATCAACCCATGACACTTAATATATGGACTATATGTGTTTCCACTATAAAACAGTCCATATACTGTAAAACCCCTTTAAATGGATGTTTTCATCTTGCCACTGAATAATACCAACTACAACAACCCAGTTTCCAAAAAAGTTGGGAAGTTGCATAAAATGCAAATATAAACAGAATGCAATGCAAATCATTTGTCTTTATATATAATTGAAAATAGTACAAAGATATGTCAAATGTTGAATCTGAGAAATGTGCTAGATGTGCTAGTCACCCATGCCATGTGCATTAATGCACCCCCATATTATCCCGGATGTTGGCTTTTGAACTGTGAGCTGATAACCAGCCGGATTGTCCCTCTCCTCTTTAGTCTGGAGGATGCGGTGTCCATGATTCCCAAACATATTTCCAAATTTTTATTTGTCAGACCACAAAACAGTTTTCCACTTTGCCTCACTCATCAATTAGCTTGGGCCCAGAGAAGGAGGCAGCGTTTCTGGATCTTGTTTATGTATGTACAACTTTTCCCATTTTCTTTTAAACATTCTGCAGGTATCACATCTAAAGTGGGCATATATTTTTCAAAAACACAAAAGAGTTTCAGCATTTGATATGTTGGCTTTGTAATATTTTATATTGAATGTTTTCCCCCGTCATTGCATTCATATTGCAGAAAATGAACATAAAAATGAAACAAAATTTAAGGAGGAACTGAAGCAAGAGATGAAGATGTGAAAAAGTGGGTTTTGGATTAAATAGGAACTGAAAAAAAGAGAGGAATCTGTATTCTGGGGTCCTAATCTTTTGCTCCAAGTGCCGCACTGCTAAGCTCTGGTATGGGATGACAGGTCCCCCACCTGGACAACCTTGGACAATGTCTCTGCAATGTCTCATTTTTGCAATAACTGTGCAGCACAGACCGTTAATCATGTCCGGAACCAAAGGCACCTGCCCTATCTGCCTCTACATTTGGTAGGGAATCTTTAAAGAGGCTAAACCTCACTTTCATGCTTGTCTTTTATTCACAGTAAGTGCTTATCGAAACTGAGCTGTTGCCACTGCCCCATCTTCCCTCCCACAAGCTTGGAGAATGCTTGACGTAAGTACAGCCAATCTGGGTAAATACGAATCTCTCCTTACTGTCACTGCTGGCATATTATGCCCCTGAGGGAACATTCTTTTCATAATATCATAAGCTGCTTAGCGGTGTGCTTCTATTTAAGGCATACATATTAATAGCTATAAAGAAATCGTATTTGAACTGTTCCCTGCAATCAATGTCTTTAGGATTGCTGTTATACTCTGTATAAGAAGGTGCTAATAACTTGAAGGCACTTATACTGGGCGATCTAATCCCTTTGTATGATAAAGGCTAACCTTGGCAGAAGAGCATGCTACATCATAGGAGAAGGTGCTCATGTCTCACATCACAACCTACTGTAGTGCCTTCTCCCTTCCTCTAACTGTCTCAAAAAACTATCATCCCAAATGTAAAAACGGAATGCATCTTGCACTGACTTACAAATAACATTACTACAGATTAGATGCTGCTACATTCAGTTTTCGCCCATCTTGTGAAGTGTTTAATATATGTTTATGACCTAAACGAATACAGAACTAGTAACATTTGTAAGGTAGTGACTAGTAGTGGATAGCTAGAATATTTTTGAATTACAGTAATTAAAGACATACAGACATGATTGAGGTGAAAACGACCTTAAATCATGCAAGGACAGTTGCAGTATGTAAATACTGTTGTGGCTTTGCTTGTTAAATGGAACACTTGTAATATTCCACATTTTAATACAGTAATTACACACACATAAATATCTTGCAGTGTAGGAACAAGTGCAAACTTAATGATTTTGCCTTTTCTAAGATGTTTGGTGTTTTACAAAATGGGGCATGTATACCCTTTTTGCCTCATTATTCATGCATTCAAATTGTGAATGTACTCACAATTTGTAGTTTTTGGATGCCTCATCCTGATTTTTATGCCACTGCTCTATCAACCAATCTATACTTTTTGTCTGAAACTAATATCCTAGAAGTCATTTGTACTCTCTTTAAAATTTGTGCCATTGTAAAAAACAAAACAATTATCGATTAGCTTGTCACTAACCAATTAGTTATTACAGTATCAAAGCCAATGGCATAATTCATCATTTGTGTAGGCTTGCCTAACCATTGGTTTCTGGGATGAATCAGAATGGTTAGAATGTGCTTGCATTTTTCCAATAATCAGCCAGGAAAGCAAATAAATCATGTTAAATAAATGTTAGTGGATATGGTAGTAATGCCATCAGACTAACCTTTGTTTAGTATATAAACCAACCTCCCAAATAAAATCCTGGAAGCTTTTCCTCTCATGATTCTTCATCCAGGATTGCCTCATTTACTTATAGTGTCTGTTTCCTTCAGTAGGGTGCGCTGGGTCACAATGCTTAGAAACAATAAGTTCTTACAAGAAGTTGATGCTGAAGCCACAGCTCCAGAATATGAATAAGGGGGCTCAGGGACATCTTACATTTCCCAAATAACAGATTAAAATTGATCAAAAGTCAATCTGGGGGACCTGTAATGCAAATGTGGGCAATGTGTTTACCATTTGTCTGAAATACAGTGAAAACTTTGAAAGTTTTAAAAAGCTTTTAATGTGCTAAAAATATAAGTGTGACCAAATAAAATGAAGTTTCACTTATTTGTCAAGGTTTAAACACATATTGTGCTGTACTCATCAACTGCCTAACTGTCAAGGGGATGATTATCAAAATATTGTTTGCGAACTGCAGCAGCAGGCCCTGAAAATTATTTTATGTCTAGCAGAGGCTGTCTGTGCATGCTTTTGGTTCTAGAAATTTTTGTCTGTTGATAACATTCAACTTTCATTTCATTTTTGCTATCAATTAACATATATAGTGTTGCTGGATGGATCATGTCTCTGGAGCTCTGAAGCGTAATCCTGCTGTAGAATTAATTGTGGCAGGTCAAACAAGACTCAAACAATGAAAAAGAACTTTGAAATAAAGAACTCTTAAATTATCTGATAGTATGAGTTAAATAAAATAACAAATTACCAAATTATATTTTGTTGTTCTTGTTTGGCTCCTAGGAACGAACATTTGTTATATTCCTTTCTGAGAGCTCAGTGTCATGTTTCTTTTAAGACACTAGAATAATTTTGGAGTTGAAGTAGCCTGTTTTTTTAAGGTTTTGTTTGATAATGACATGAGAACCTAATGACGTGTTGTCTTCATGCCACATTTAAAGAGAATTCATTTTTACTGTTAAACAATGTCTTTACTATTAGGCCGATGAAAAAATTTACTGCAAGCGTTTGTGCCCACTAGAGACCCCCTGAATGTCACAGTGTAATTCGCACTCTGCAAGTCTGGCTGAGCCAGGATGAGTGCCTCAATTGTGAGGATATGTTCCTCTAAGCCTCTGGTTGACAGCAACACAGTGCTCTTATTTAAAGCAATTTCAAACATGTCTTGTCTGACAAGTTTTAAATCCTACTTAACACCCCGTAACAGCCACAAGTTTACTGTCAGAATTAAAGAACAGCATTCTCAAAGGGAAAGAAATTATCAATTTCATTTTGTTTGCCTCTGTTGTGTATGAGGAACATGGCAGGCATGTTTACCTAGGGATGAATATATTATTACCAATTTGCAACACAATGCTTTTTATCCAGGAAAAAAGCACTGTTGAAAATGTTTACTTACACTTTAATTGCTGACATCATGGAATAAAGGTATTCCTGTGCCGATCCTCACTGAATGACTGGGTAAGGACTTTAAAGGGTACAGTAACGGCTCAAAAGATCAAAACAACCTTCAACTGGGTTCTACAGGGTAGCACTGGTAATGGATGTAAACCAGGATGATTAGTATCACCCCCACCTCCTTCTCCCTTTGCATAAATGTAACAACATTTGAATACGTCACTTAGAAGATTTATGGGATATATTTATTTACAACCATTGTAGAGTCTTATAGTTATAGGTATCTATAGTTGTCTACTTATTTCCTGATAACCTTTCATGTGGTGATTATAATCCTTTGCTAAGTTCGTGCAATACACAAACCGTCTAAAGAGAGAAAAGGTGTATTTACACAATGACATCGTATCACAGATCCAGGCCTGCCCTGGCCCTTCCTCCTGTTGTGACTCCAGAGGTCTTTTTTCCTTAGATTCCGCATAGTTTATCAGTCTCAGAGAAGCAAAAACAAATCGGCAAATGTAACAGTCTTCCTTCTGTCCTTCTAGCAATTGCATGTGAGGAGATGAGGTGATAAGCACACGGGTATGTGTTGTTGCTGTGTGAAAGACACTCTTTATCAGTTCATACCTCTGACTCATGCTTAGTCTAGTCAGCATGAAAATATGACAGAGATCTGATTGTGGAACAGGTCACATCTTAACATCAGTGCAATAGCACGCTTAGCTTGCTGATGTTTATGCTGCCCTGGCCCTCTGTTCTTAGAGAAGAAATGTTAGGGCATACTTAAGCTTACCAATGTGGTGGGTGGGGTTCAACAAACTAACCATGTAACATATTTTTAAATATACATTTTCAGGCATTCTATGCTGTATTGGACAGGAACGTTCTGAAATAATTTATGCCATGTCTTGTTCTGTCATGAACTATCTCTGCAGCAGTAAATATCATGATACTAATATTATTTGTGATATTTATTAGGGATGAGTATGACACTATAACATTATGAGTATGTTAGAGAAATATTTGTTTTGTTCATAAAGCAGATACACAGTACATGCAATTTGTTAAGTTTTCATAATGGTTCCTCATAGATATTGAGTCCCCAGCCTTGATGTTACAACCTCTCTGCTCTATCAACTGAGCGACACAGGACCTAGCTCAATTTCAGTTTTAGATCTCTGACAGACAGGACACTCACAGATAAATAACTAGTCTTTGGTGATCATTCTCCATGTTCGAGTGTCAGGTAGCTAGCTTAATAGTATTTTCAGGGGGGTGGTACAGTACCAAAACATTATTGACAGTATGTAAGGTAGCCACCCTCACAGTGAAAGACAAATCATGTAAATCAACACATTGTTAATTCCATGCTTAATTAGCCTCACAGCAGGCCAAGGAAGGGCTCTGTAATTATCCCGTTAGAGAGGTCCTTTCTGAGTGGAATGTAGCTCTTCATACTGACTATTATACATGAAATAAAACAAAGATATTCAGACATTATTTTCACTTAATGCCATCTTGTAATTTCTAAATTTGGAATTTGGGACAGAATCTAATATGGTTACTTGCAACAGTATTGCCACACCATATCTTTTTGCACTAGATTCTACATTCAGACATACATATTTTATTATCTAACCCTATCAGTCAATATCAATCTACATATGTTAAAAGCTCATAATCAACACATTCTATTGGTAATGCAAGTAAGAGGTCGCAACATAAGAGCCGTCACAAATTACATTTCACTATTGCTGTCACGTCTCCGCCTACTGGCGGCCACTCCCCTGTTTGCGTAGCCCCCCGGCGTTCGACGTCGCCGGCCTTCTAGGCACCATCGTTCATGTTTGTCTTGTTCCCCATGTCCTGTGAACGCATCCCTCCCTGATTCCTTACAGCTGTCTCTTGTTACCTGTCTATATAATCCCTCCTGTGTCTTGTCTCTGCGTTTGTTGTTGTCATATGTGTCGTGAGTAAGCACTTCTGTGCTGTGTAGCGCGTGAGCTACACCACAACTGTTATTCTTTTGAGAAAGAACGGAAGTTGTATTAAAACACTTGCCGTGTCTTGGATAGGGAAAATAAACCCTACCTACGAAACTGCCTGCCTGCATTTTGGTCCACTCCTTCCAACACCCGTCACAATTGCCAATATACTACAAAGGCTACCCATGGTTTTTGGTGCAGTAATTGCTTTTGAAGTGAGACATATTCATAATAAATGAAGATATTATAAATTAACGGAGAGAACTTTTACAGGACTTGGGGCAAGTCTGCTTAATGTCATCTATGACATAATCATTTTAAAACCCACAATTATTTTATTCTGTGTGGAAGGTTCTTGAAAAAAAAACATACTTAGAGCATTCGGTCTGCCACACCACATATTAACTGGTAATTTATTTGCAGACCAAACACTGATTTCTGCAAACATTACTATAATATTCAATAAAAAATATGTGTGCAATGCTACATTACTTTTTTGTTTTCGTTTACAATCATATAGTTAAGTCATATAATCAGTTGAGAAAGAATGAGGGATGATGCAAACACAGCCAAGGTTTTGTTAAGGTAATGTTTGAGGCAGTGAACACACATAGGGATAATTGTCACATTTGTATTCCTATTTTGTTTTAATTACATTAGGAAACATTAAATGACCAGTTTTGTCTAATTATATAAATTTTTGTGGGTCACACCGGAGTGCTTTGAACACCATGGTACTACGTCATTATCTCCGGAGGATGTAGACAAGAATTGTTAAATGTGTTTCCATTTAATGGTATACAGCTGAACTGTATTCCCCAGTGAATTCATTGGTTGCATGAGGGAAAGGAACACAGAATCAGATAGCTGGAATAAGAGAATGTTAGGAGTAGAAAGCCCACAGGAAAAACAACAAACCTCAAAGCTGACCTGCCCCCTATATGTCCACCTGCGCCGGAAGGTATTTATGGGCAGAGTCTTTCCAAAACACAGACAAATGAAACATTTGTACAGAACATATATTCCGACAATATCATCTGCAGATATTTAATTGTCTTGGATAGTTCTTGTATTTAGAGTAGATTTATTGATGACAATCCTGATTTTCACATATAAATATTTTGCCAAAACTGTGGTTCATAGAAACATTCAGGTCCTAAAGATATCATACAGAATGTACATAGTTACTGTAATGATGAGAGACACAGAGGGGATTTTGTAACATAAAGTGGCAGGTAAACAAAACAAAGATTTTCTTCATCCACTGCAGATCAGAGCTGCTTTACTTGGGGCCTTTTATGGGGCCTGATTGAGAGCACACTTGCCTTGAGTATATGCAAATTGCCATCATAAATACAACGGCAGCAGTCTTTGTGAACATTTATATTTCTGTCATTCTCAAAACTTTTGCCACAGCTGTATACAAACCCCAGACAACAGAACACCCCCACCATAAAACAAAAAACTATCATTTTACAAACAACCCAACACAGTCATACTTATTTACACCTGGCACGAACACAAAGGTCATAAAACAATAAACCCCCCCTTTCTTATTGCTGTTTATGACACCCCGGAAACAGATGTCCGGAAATAGGCCATAAGTCTTTCAAATAACATGCTTGTGTTGGTCATTTAGACTAGCCTAGACTAGAGTAAAATACAAAACATGTCAGATTGTACTGCGAACAACATTGAGTTGGAAACTGCTGAGATTGAGACTGCTGATGTTCTTAACGTTTGTCTCCGGTGTTCACAGACATCTTTTACACTTCACTGGTGACATGCCATGTGTCATCAATCAATCAATCAATCAAATTTATTTATAAAGCCCTTTTTACAACAGCAGTTGTCACAAAGTGCTTTTACAAAAACACCCAGCCTAAAACCCCAGTGAGCACGCAAGCCACATGAGCTATGTCCAGAGTCCAAAATGCCTGATCTAGGTTGACAGGCATGATTAGATTGGCAGGACAGGAACAGTCCAGGGTAGGTTCGATTAGGGGTTCAGCCTGGTGGCAGCCGGAATCGTCAGGATCATCTAGGTTGGGAGGGGGGGTCAGCAGAGTAGCAGCTGGAATAGTCAGGTATCTGCTTGTTCTGCAGCAAAACCAAGAGGGCTCAGGACAAGGCCTTCTGGGCCTGTTACTCCACAGGTGAAGGCCGGGACCTCACGTCCTTCTAGTTGAACCGCAACAGGAGACAAGGAGAGTTGTTAAAGGGTACATTTTTTAGAGTTATGGAGGAGAACATAGAGTTATGGAGGAGAATTAGCCCTGCTCCCCCGGCCCACAATAATATAGCAGCATAAAACTTTTGTCTGAGACAGGGGGGTCCAGTCACACTGTGGCCCTATCCAAGGGAGGCCTCGGACAGGACCCAACAGGCAAGAAATCAATCCACCCACATTGCCAGGCATCAGCCAAAGGGACACACACTAACCGCAACCACCCTTTTATGAGGGCCGAGTATTGCCAGCAGAGTTCATTCCAATTGCTCGAGGGGCGCAAAGGACAGACAGCAGCAAGCCAGTGACTCCGCACTCAAGTGGCATTGGAGAGCAGGCATCCCAGTGGAGATGAGAGCCCACCTAGCAAGACAGCAAGGGTGGACAATATCGAGCCATTCCGGTCACCTTCAACCCCTGGGCCAGGCTACACTAGTCAAAAAACATGCTGAAAAGATGCGTCTTTAGTAGACACTTAAAATTGCCACAGAGTCTGCATTTCTAACCGTAATTGGCAGATTATTCCACAGTAGCGGAGCTCTATGTGAGAAAGCCCTGCCTGCGGCTGTTTGTTTAGAAATTCTAGGTACAACCAGAAGGCCTGCATCTTGTGATCTTAAGTTACGTGTAGGTATATATGGCTGGATCATTTCAGAGAGATATGCAGGAGCAAGTCCGTGTACTGCTTAATAGGTCAACAATAAAACCTTAAAATCAGCCCTACCCTTCATAGGCAGCCAATGTAGAGAAGCTAATACTGGAGTAATGTGCTCAATTGTTTTTGTTCTAGTTAAAATTCGAGCAGCCGTATTCAACACTAACTGAAGTTTATTCATCGATTTATCAGGGTAACCAGAGATTAGAGCATTGCAATAATCTAGTCTGGAAGTAACAAAAGCATGGATTATTTTTTCAGCATCAGCTTTTGTTAAAAAATTCTGTATTTTAGCAATGTTCCGAAGATGAAAAAGCAGCTCTAGATATATTTTTTATGTGTTCATCGAAAGAGAGGTCAGGGTCAAGGGTGACGCCAAGGTTTCTCACATTCTTTTGGGATATGACTATACAACCGTCCAGGTTCATCGTGAGATCTCCCAACAGTGCTCGTTGTTTCTTAGGTCCTAAAATTAACATTTCAGTTTTTTCTGTGTTTAAAAGCAAAAAGTTATCGGTCATCCATTTCCTAATATCTGAGACACATGCTTCTAAAGTAGCTATTCTGGGGGCCTCTCCATGCTTCATCGAGATATATAGCTGTGTGTCATCAGCATAGCAGTGAAAATAGGATTCCTGATGACTTCACCTAGAGGCAGCATATATAGGGAAAACAGTAATGGCCACAAAACTGAGCCTTGAGGAACACCAAAACATACCATTGATACCAGGTCAGGGGAGTACTGTGCATTCTTAGGACCGGTAAATGTCTGAAAACTAGGCCTGCTGGAAGAGTTGTTTTTTTGTTTTCTAATGGTGATGATCTTTTCATCAAAAAAGTTAATGAATTCATTTCTGCTGAAGTGAAGACCCACTTCATTTGTTGAACGTTGCTTATTCGTTAACTTAGAAATAGTTTCAAAGAGAAATTTTGGATTGTTTTTGTTCCCCTCGATTAGGTTCGAAAAATAAGATGAACGAGCAGGTGTGAGTGCTTTTCTGTATTATACTGTACTTTCTATCCAAGCTAATCTAAATACTTCCAAGTTGGTGGAGCGCCACTTTCGCTTGCTTGTATGCTCTAGTATTGTTCGTGTACCAGGGAGCAAGTTTCTTATTTTGTATTTCTTTAGTTTTCAGCGGTGCAACCCTATCTAAAGTCTTGCGCAATATTGAGTTTAAATCTTCAATTTGATCATTTACAGATTTGTTTGCACTGTTATCAATGAGCGAAACTGGAAGAATAGTCTAAAATCTATTTGTTGTCTGAGAGTTTATATTACGACTGGTAAAAGTCATTTTTTGGGGTGCAATTTGGCTTTTTAAATTAACGGTAAATGTGATAAGGCAGTGGTCTGAAATTCCAGGGTCATTTGGAAGAATTAATAGATCCACAACATCAATTTCTCGTGACAGAACTCAGTCTAAAGTATGATTGTGGCAATGCGTTGGATCTGAGACGTGTTGAACAAAACCCATTGAGTCAATTACGGATTCAAAGGCTTTTTGAAGAGGGTCATTGGACTTTTCCATATGAATGTTGAAATCACCAAAAATCTGAATATTATCTGCCATGACTACAAGGTTAGACAAGAATTCGGGAAACTCACTAAGGAAACCTGTGTAAGGCCCAGGGGGCCTGTAAATGGTAGCTATGAATAGCGAAGTATCAGCCTGGTTCACTTTCATAAGTAAAACCTCAAAAGAACGAAAATCAGCTATGTGTTTATGTGTACATTTATTCTTTGTGTTATAAATATTTGCAACACCCCCCCCTTTACGGGATGCGCGGGGGATATGATTACTAGTGTAGCCAGGAGGGGAGGCCTCATTTAAGACAATAAATTCATCAGGCTTTAGCCAGGTTTCACACAGGCCAATGACATCTAGTTTGTGGTCAGTGATTAACTCATTTACTGCAATAGCCTTAGAAGCAAGGGATCTTATATTAAGGAGTCCCATTTTAAGATGTGATGTAAAACAATCATTTTCATTCATGACCAAGATGGAAGAAAGCTTAATCTTAATAAGGTTGCTAGTGTTTGCACTACCGTGTTTTACTTTTCTTAGTCTGGAACGAGTAACAGTCACAATAGGCAAAACTAGGCTAACTGCTCTGGCTATGCTATCGACAGACTCCACTATGCTAGCAGGCTGTCTAACTGCCTGCAGCCTGACCTGCACCCTATCTCATGATGAGGCTATAGGAGTGAGACTCCTGTCAATATTCCTGGACAAAAGAAGAGCACCACTCCAGCTAGGATGGAGTCCGTCACTCTTCAGCAGATCAGGCCTGACCCTATTTCTGGGAGAGTCCCAAAAAGAGAGCCAGTTATCTACAAACTCTACCTCCTGCGACGGGCAGAACTCAGTTTTCAGCCAGCGATTGAGTTGCGCAAGTCTGCTGTAAAGCTCGTCGCTACCCCTAGCTGGGAGGGGGCCAGAGACAATTACTCGATGCCGACACATCTTTCTAGCTAGTTTACACGCTAATGCTATGTTCTGCTTCGTAACCTCTGACTGCTTCATCCTAACGTCGTTGGTGCCAACGTGAATAACAATATCTCTAT
>JACXGK010005975.1:0-11680 GCA_016801125.1 Novumbra hubbsi
AACAGGAAGCCCCAATTAGTTCTCTGCTCTATCCCTGCGTGGAAATGACAGTGAACCCGTATATACGAAAATTACATTTACTACCAAAATCACTATTAAATTCAAGATGTTATTAATAAAACGGGATTGTTGCCAAGATTTCCTGGTCGGACCTTTTCTGTCTCAAATACCAGATTTGAACAATTCGCAACCCTAACAAAAGAAAAAGGTGCAGTGGCCTCTTTTTAGAGCTGTATATCCTTAGACATACAGAATAAACACTTGTATTCTTTTTCAACTGATTGTGAGCTGTTCAGGTTTCATGGACGGTGACCTGTTGGTTGGTTGACGGATGGAGAGGCAGGACAGAAACGCAGGGAGATCTGAGGACACTAAATAACAGAACTTGAATAATAACAAAAGAAACACGTTACAAAATGCAACAACCGAAACATAGGCATATGCCAAACAAAGACCTGAAAAGACACACTGGGAAAGGAGGAACTTAAATAGGATCCATGATGTGAGGGTGATAAACAACAATACGAATGTTTGTGATCCAAACAAGGAAGGGAGGCATTGGATCCAACTGGCTTGCCGTGCCAGGATCTGACACCTGCATTTAATTGTGTTTACAGATATAAACTGTAATGAATTTTATCCTATATATTGCTGTAAGATTTTAATCAAAATGTATTTATTATTGATCAGCTTTCAACTGGTTCAGATTAAATGCAAAAAACGATGTGAGAGTCAACAATAAGTTCAACAATAAGTGTTTTGTTCATGGAGGGTTATACAGTACGTTCATTGATTCTTTTATCTTTTTTTCTGGTAATATTACTTGCATGCAAGGGTCTTCCAACGCATTTTTTGTCGAAGTAGAGAGCATTTTTCACTTTACGATTAAAAACAAAGACAATTATGAAGTAGAAATACATAAAGATACATAATACATTTTTAAAAAATTAAGCACATTTAGAAGTAAAAAAATATTTGATTAAACTTGGTGAGTGTGTCCTGGCCAAAGACTGAGTGGATCAATATGTGTGAATCTGGGCAGATGCTAAAATTATCCAGAAAAGTCTTGCAGGGAGCTAGAGAGGTATTGCAGCCACTCTTCACTGTACTGCATTTACTTCATAAGACAAGTGCGGCTATTCCTGATCCCACCACATAGAAATGGTTAGTATATAACAGATTGTACCTAGTGTAAAATATGGAAAGTTTTCATCCGAAGTCACATTGGGAGTAGCAGAGAAAAAATGCTGATGTAAATGTGTATTTACAGCATAAGTATACCATTGCCACATAATGCATATCATTTATAATATTATCTGGCAGGGGCGGATACAGGAGTCGTCACAGTGGCAGCAAAGGCTGCTGGTTCTTATCACTGAGACGTTACTAAAATCGACTTGCAGAGCACAAACTTAGTATACAGTCCATGCAGGAGCTTCCTCATTGAAACAAGGCGACAACTTTGGCAGTCAGAGCATTGGGATATGGTCTTCCACAGGCAAAAAGGGGGAAAACATTCTCAAACTGGGTCAGGGGCACCTAACCTCTCCATCACCCCCTGCTACAGTCCCTCCCTCAACTGTGGGAAAATACTTGAAGTCATATAAGCACAATCTCCCTCTGGCCCTGAAGGGACAGTGTCAGCCAAAACAATAAACATCCAGAGTTTTGTGCTGTGCCTCGAAGCATCAGGTTAAGGAATGAGTCTTAGCTTCCAAAATAAAGGGAAAACAACTGGGATGGTGGGATGTGCAAGGGTGTCTGAAGAGTATTTTCGTGAAACTTCTTGTCTCCTTGCCTCTTTAAAACACATTGGTGGAGGGTAGCCGGGAAGGATATTGGATTTGTTCCTATGTTGGGGTTTGAGGTGGCAGGCAATGGATGGATAGAATTGATCAAAAAAGAGATTGTCTGTCAGTTAATAACATGCAAAAGAGACACTACTTAAGAAAAGGATGAATAAAAAATTACAATTATAATGACATGTCAGTTACAATAGTTTAAGACAACAGTTAATCGTAGACCCAACACTTTTATTCTGGGAAACTGTCTGGCATTACCCCATATGTGCAGCAATAGTATTTAGACTTTAAAATGAATGCTGAAGCTTCTGTGCCACAACAAAGGATCTCGTTCCTAGACTCTGGATTAAAAGCTTTTGGCTTTCTCTGATCAAGCATTACATTTACCATACCCCATGCAATTTAATTAATAACTGGCTGAGGTTCTGTGTGCCCGTTAGAGACCCATACACTCTTTTCAGGATTAGAAAAAAGTTAATCATTAATATATTGTCTGTGCAGTTTTGAGTTTTTTTCTTTTCAGAGCACTTTAAAGGGCCCACAAAGTTCTAACCATCATATCTATAAAACCAACTAAATATTGGCATTGACACCCACATGTTAATATAATTAGTACACCACCACTATTCTATTAATTTGTAGACATTTTATTTAGAAATATTTTTTTCCCCCTTTTAACTTAATGTCACAACAACTCCACAGCAGGTTCACCAAAGTCGAAATGTGTATCCTCAAATGCAAAGCTTCTTTCATGATTGAGGTCACCGGTGCCTAATGTACCACAGGGAGTGGTTAAGCACGAGGAGAAAAGACAACCCTGTCCGACATCCACCAGTTCACCTTGAGTAACACTTTGAAGCGCACTTTGCTGGTCCCACTGACACAATTTGTATACCACATCCTGGATACAAACACCTCTCCAAATTGATGTGGCTATGCTGTTAGTAAGTGGGCATTGAGACAGAAACCCAGACCAACCTAGGCCTAACATTTTCACATAATTCAAAGTTGAACTTTCTTTGAGTCTATTTGTAAAGTGTGTTGATTTATGTCCAGCTATCCCCTGTCCCTTATTAATATTCTAATGTTGAAGGCAAATCCGCTCCTAGATCAGAGCCCAACGTTTATGTATAGGAGAAATAGAGTTAAAATCTATTCATATGCTCACACTTTCTAAAATAATTGACCTATTACTTTAAAAAAGATGGCTGTATGCCTTTATGCAAATGTTGGGGATATTTATAGCTGTGTGTCCATGTTTTCTTTGGCCATTGACTTGGAAAATTAAAATTTTGAAGTGGGTCAAGCAACAGAGTCCACCTCAGCTAAATTGTGGGAATGTGGTTGGAAGTGTTGGATGTGTTCTGTTGGTAACAGACAGTCAACTGACTGTTGTTTAAGACAGTTGTTTTCCAACCCTGTTTCCAAAAAGTCGGGATGCTGGTTGAAATGAAAAAAAAAACATTAAATGAGGTGCAAATAAATTATCTCTATTATTTAAATGAAAATAGTACACATATAATATACACAATGTTGAAACTGAGACATTTTCTTTTTTATATATACATGCTTGCATCACCTCTTCTTTTGGCAATACTCTGTACGCATTTGGGAATAAAAAAAAAAATATATATATATATTTTTCTTTTCATAAGGTGGCAAATGTTGTCAATGGGTGACAGTTCTAGACTGTCGGCCGGCCAGTTGAGCACCCATACTTTTACTACAGGGCCATCCTGTGCTTATTATTAAATTAGCAAGGACTTACCTGAAAAACACTATCTGGGTGGCAGCATATGTTGCTCCAAAATCTGTATATACTGTCCAGCATTTACAGTGCTTTCACAGATGTGCAAGTCACCCATGCCATGTGCACTAATGCACCCCCTTACCATCATGAATGCTGGCTTTTGAACTGTGCTGATAAGAATCTGAATGGTACCTCCCCTCTTTAGCCCGGAGGATGCGGCATCCATGATTTCCCAAATATTTTTTTTATTAATCAGACTACAGGACAGTTACCCACTTCCCCTCTGACCATCTTAAATGAGCTTGAGCCCAGAGAAGAACGCTGTGGTTCTGAATCTTGTTTATATATGTTTTCTCGTTTACATGCTAGAGTTTTAAATAGCATTTTGGATGCAGCAATGTACTGTGTTCAAATACATGGGTTTTGGAAGTATTCCATGGCCCATGCAATGATTTCTACTACAGAATTGTGCTTTGTTTTAATGCTGTGCGGCCTGAGGGCTCAAAGATCATGTCCGTTGCATACAGCAATTTCTTTTTTTTTTATGATATTCTGTACCGTAAGTTATTGAGCTCTTAGCATTATTCTCTACCCTCCTGTTATGTTGCGGGTCAAATTGACTCGTTTCAAGGTTTTATATGGGAAAAACTTTATTTTTCATTTTTGGGAAATTAAATATTTTCTGCTGGGCGTAAATAGTGTAATGAACATATAAATAGAAAATGTAAAATGTTATGCATTTGCAGCCCCCTCCCCACCGAATGTTTGGGTCAATTTGACCCATCAATGAGAATAGAGGTAACAAAGAACAAAACTATTCCTTCCCTAACACACACACAGCATTTGTTCCTGGACCCCAACTTCACAACTACTCACACTTTTTGACACTTGTGACACGCTATATTGAGAGAAGTCAGCACATGCCAAGAAACCCAGTTGCTGTGGTCATGGTGAGGAGGATTAATGCCAGAATGCCGGTTGTGAACATGTGAGAGTCAAGATACGCAGAAAGACAAACTTCCATACTGTTCAAACTAAGTCTGAATCATCATCTTCATCTTCCTATGAAGATGATGATTCAACTGAATCATCATCTTCATCTTCCTATGTTTATGCGGGGGTAAAAAAGATAATGATGTGCAAGCCCAAAGACAACAGCAAGACTAGCACCACGTGCTTGTGCACAAAACATATAGTGGCATCCTGACACTCATGTGCTTCATAGACACACACATATAGGATTCCTGTTATAAATATTATAAAAAAATAAAATATACTTTCGATTAGTTATAATTCATTTTGTACGATTTGAATTGAAAGAGTAAATTTGACCAATCTGCCCCCAAGAATAAGTCAACATTTTGTGTAAATAAAAGAATAAATAATACATGTCTAGTTTGACTGAAAATATTAGTTTTAATGAAAAACAAGTGAATTACTGTAAGTAAACCATGATAAGTAATGGCTGAAAAACTTGATTACACTAAGTATTGATTAAATTGTAAATTGTGCTGAACATAATGTTTATGGAGACAAATCCATGTTTTAAGTACATTCAGATGGTCAAACATGCACCCGGTCAATTTTACCAGTTCGGTTGCGGTTCATTACAGTTGAACATAACTGGAGGGTTAAATTGTTGCACTAGTTACCCGCTTAGTGTTTCACAGTGCCAAACCCCTCCTTATACTCATTTCTGACAGAATAATTCTGGAATGATCTTTTAAGGGCCAATCATGTTACTGACTTGATGCCAACTGACCTTTTTTTGTTGCGTTACACAACTTTTCAATTCTGTTGTTGTCACAACATTTTTGAAACATGTTGCTGGCATCAAATTCGAAGTGGGCATATATTTTTCAAGAAACAATTTGTCACAGTTGTCTACATTTGATATGTAGTATTTGTATTATGTTCTATTAAAAATAGGATTTTAATTTTTTTTTCATTGCATTCTGTTTTTATTGACATTTTCCGGAAACAGGATTTTTTGGAAACAGGGGTTGTCATTCTAACATTATATCAATATCATCATCACTGCTAAAAGTTTAATTCCAGGAAAATAGTGTTAACCCTCCAGTTGTGTTCTGGTCCAACTGGACCAAAATATAAGCTTGTTCTTTGAAACCTTTTGGTAATTGAATCTGATGGTCATAAGGTTCCATGACCTGACATTTTTATTGAATTCGGGTGTTTATTTAACTTGAATTTCTAACCTGTATGTTCCTGGGCACAAATTACAACAATTTAAGTATACAAATTAGTTCAGGCACATACCTATTCATTAGAAGAACACCCTTCCTCTCCCAGACCCTCACATGCACATCCATACTTACACAAACACAAACACACACCTCTTCTTGGCTTCAATGGAAACCCCCACAAGAAACCTTTCCGCCACTGGAAACATACCAGTTGGCAACAATTGCAACATTGTTTAAATAATATATCAAACCTGTCTTGCAGCTACAGTATATAAAGCTTTTTAGAGGCCTTGCTCACAATTCATTCTATTGCAACACAATCACGAAAAGATGTAATGTGTCTTGATCATGACACTTTTCAGCAGGAAAATGTCCAGGAAACTGACAGGGAAGATGCATTAGAAGAGGCAGTGTCAGAAGTTGAAGACAACACAGAGTATAAATCAGAGCAAGAGACAATCGATGTGGAACAATCCAACGATGAGGAGGGATGGGAATTATTTTATCAGAATGTGACAAAAACCTCAAGCAAGGGTCTTCATCCCTACCTGAGAGAAGAGGTCGGCTGAAAATTTCATCAGGATGAACCCAGGGCAAAAGAGATAATCCATAACTTGGGTTAATGGTATGAAGTAATGCTTCAAACAGTTCCTTTCAGAGTCAATTGAAACTAGAGTGATAAACATAACCAATGTGTAAAGACTGGGCAGTGGGCTTTATTCTGCTTCCTCAGAAAGTAGAGGCACTGCTGCACCTTCTTGGCCAAAGTGGAGTTGTTGTGGGACCAGGAGAGTTCCTCTGAGAAGTGGACTCCCAGAAACTTAATGCTGGACACATGTTCTACCTCTGACCCACTGATCTGGACAGGGTTATGTGTCCTGCATTCAAAAAACACTTCATTGGAAAGAGTAGACCAGATAGACAGCCAAGATAAATACAGGCTGAAGCAAGATCTAAGGCCACCAGAGACAGAAGAGACAAATGGAAGAGGTACAATCTGTGTGCACCAAGAGCTGTCAAAATGAACATGATGTGTCATAGATGCAGTGCATATATATGCAAAGCACATGCAACAATCACCACACATAAAGCTTAACCACCATTGATTGACAACAAACGTATTGTGCTCTGGTAAATGAGGCCGATAGACTATATATAGCAAACAGAAGCTCAAAACACGTAATGGTCATAAAAAGATCTAGCACAACATTAGGTGAAAAAATATGGATTATTTTAGATTTATAATCCACTATAATGGGGTGGTTAGTTTGTACCGGGAACATACAATTATTGGACTATGAAACGAACACAATAGGGGGGTTAAAACAAAACCCTTTCTTTACCTGCATGAAAACAAGTTGTCAGATGAATGCAAATAGATTAGATTTTACCTTGACAAATCTGCTGAATAACTGGATTAGGGAATATGAATTAAGACATTTTTAATAATTGTCTCCATGCAGGTGGTTTAGCTAATAAATAGCTATACAAATATCTTTCTCTTCCCTATTGAATAATTGTCATGTATTAACACTAGAACAACCAAAAAGCCATATTCTGACTGCTCATACTTTATTAGCATATAATTCCAATAATCAATATAAAACCTAAGAATAAATGTATCTGTAATGTTAGGATGGTTAACAATAAACATCAGGACACTAAATTGTAATTGTAATATGCATACATTTATTAGTTAATCGACAACCACAGAACAGCTATTGTCATTACAGAAACAAAGTCGAATTTTACATATTTTCTTTGTAAAATGTATTGTAAAATAAATGTATTTTACTTGGATATTAAAATACTGCAATTTATAAGCAACATCAACAATATGCATTTCAGGTTATAGGTAAAAGCTTTATGGACACAAAATGACCCAAAATGGCCATAACAGTCATTCTGACCGTCACAGGAAAATAATATGAAAATGTAAAAAACTGTGAGAAAACTAACTGATTTAGAAAACAATATTTGTTTTAGTTAGCAAAATACCATGCTGTTAAATTATAATGAAAGTATTCTCCTCGAAGCGGGCTAACTTGGTTGGTTTGGGGACAAACACTGTGCATATATTTCACTGATGCTTGTGGATCAGTTACTCACAATCAACACAGGTAATCTCTAATTTCCATGTGCAGCTCCAACTCACTACCTTGTGACAACTGTCCTTTGATTGGTCTTGCAGTTTCCCCAAAATTGGCGCTTTCATCACCTTCCCGGGTCCTGGCTCTCGCACCATCAGTAGTGTGGCTTTTGCTGTCATGTGGTGGAGCAAAGTTCATTTGCAAGTTGCATTAGGAAGTTTCTCTGTGACATCCTCTCACTGATGCATTTATAGAACAGGATGGAAGCATTTATCGCAGCCAGGTCAAGGATATTATAAAACACATTTACATGTGCATGCATTCACTGAGTATATTTTCGTAATTTGATCTAACACATCTACTCCAACCTTAGTAGTGTTGTTGTATGTGACTGTCCCTGGTTTAGCCTTTTAGCCATTTTTGATGACAACAGCTGTGTTGACAGTGCTTTGTATTGACAGACTGTTAGCGTTGTGTTGTAACTTTTCATCTGTGGTGAACTGTGGCCTTTGCTCCTTTATGTGTGGGGGGAGCTCTCATCTGCTCTTATTTACTGTGTCAACCAGGCTGGTTTTCTTGACCTGTAGTGCCTTGGCCAGTTCAAGGGAAGTAAAAAAGTTATAAGTGGTGATTTTCCATATATTTGGTATTGACTATTATTAGCCTGTGTATGGGCTAAGAAACTCGCAAAATCGCATAAGGATTGCAGCCTATCCGGAAAGTATTCACAGCACTTCACTTGTTCCGCATTTTGTTATGTTACATTATTCCCAAATGGATTTAATAATTTTTTTTACTCAATTCTACATACAATACCCCATAGTGACAAAGTGAACAAATATTGTTTAATATAAAAAAATAAAGAACAAAAGTATAAACATGTACATCAGTACATAAGTATTGTTGTTGAAGCACAATGTGCAGCAATTACAGCCTCAAGCTTTTGAGTACCGGACTCTGCACTGCAGCTGGCAGGCTTTCAACTTTTCTGTCACGACTCAGGGAGTGGCTTCCATCTGGCCACTCTACCATACAGGCCTGATTGGTGGAGTGCTGCACAGATGGTTGTCCCTCCGGAGGTTTTCCTCTCTTCACAGAGCAACGCTGGAGTTTTGTCAGTGACCATAGGGTTCTTTGGGGACTCCAATATAGTTGTAGAAACATCTCAAGGATGATCAGTGGAAACTGGATGCACCTGAAATCAATTTTGAGTATCATGGCAAAGGCTGTGAATACCTATGTTCAAGTGATTTTTTTGTTTCTTATTTTCAAGAAATGCGCCCACTGACGAAGAAATGATCAGTCTATAATTTGAATGGTAGGTCTATTTGAACAGTAAGCGACAGAATAACCCAAAAAAATCCAGAAAAACACATTTCAAGGAAGTTATAAATTGAATTCTGGCGCTGTTGCGTGCCGGCTTACCACACGCCGTGATGGAGGCACGTCCCTAGAGGGAGACGTGGCACAGTTATTACATTGAAAAATTTGACAAGTCAAAATGACAGCCTTGGTAGTTCTAGTGTTAAAGTATTGCGGAAATGTGTCTTCATTCCTACTCATAACACTTTGACTAGTACTGTACTTAGAATTGCTGAAAAATGTAAAACAATAATGTTTGCTATGTTGTCTTCTCACTTATGGAATGGGAAAATAAATGTTATGCCAAAAAGATGATGGTCCCTTATCCAAATCTTGCCTAGGACCTCCCAAAGGCAACAGCTGGACCTGGTGATATTACAATTCTACATAACATTTACTATACCAAGTGCAATGTTACAAAACCCATATTGATTTAGAAGCAGCTGTAGTCAATATTTATGTAGAGCACTTAAAATAATTTGATTTGTAAAATCCAATAATGTGTAGAAATGGCAGACCTACAGCTCTTTTGTTATAAGTTCTTCTATGATAATGAATACTCTGTCACTTACACGGCAGGGTTGGCGCACCATGTTAGCACAAGCTTTAGGTAACTATCAATGTCCATTAGTGCTGTGAAGAAGGATGTTACATATAGTCAGCCCCTATTGTGCACAGCAGTAAATAATCAACTTATTCTCCTTATTAATGAGAATTAATGCCAGCTGCCTCATACTTCATTGGAAAAGACCTTAACCTGTATAATCAAAGCACAATGTATTACTCTTTTGCTTTCCACTTACTTAATGTCTGTGATTTGGAGGATGATCGATATTGTATCCATGAGGCCCAGGAGTTGGCAATGTAATTAGTTTGTACTGCCCACAGCTGTCAAACTAAATCATGTTATAGGGCGCCATGTCTTTGCGAGTGACCATGAGGTGTGGGAAAGCCTGTTCCCCTCATCGTGCAGGCTAGTTACTTAGCCTGCACGATAAGATGTTTGTACTTTGTGTCATTATGTGGTGCCATGTCTTGCGGTTGGCTGGCTAGGCACTATGTCAGCAAGTTTGAATTCCTTTGCAATAGTGGCTTTTAGGTAAAACTACAATGTATGCATT
The DNA here is from genome assembly GCA_016801125.1 of Novumbra hubbsi. Lineage (NCBI taxonomy): Eukaryota > Metazoa > Chordata > Actinopteri > Esociformes > Umbridae > Novumbra > Novumbra hubbsi. The sequence continues at coordinate 10,330 of JACXGK010005975.1, forward strand.
GTATTGGGAAAAAAGACAAACGGAAAAATTGAAAGAGAGAATATGATACGGTTTCCTCAGTGTCTGGGGCAGTTTGGGACCTCGGTTTAAATTGTGTTATTCTTTCAAACACTTCAGCTGTGCATAATTAAGCTTGTCTGGGGGCGTGTGGACTGGGTAAGTCCAGAGGCCTGGGAAACTGCCTTTGGCGCAGATGTACTACCGAAGTATGGGTTTTAATCTAGCCTACTACTCTTTCAATAAGGGCGCTCTACTCTATTTTCTCTCTCTACAAAAACTAGTTTTAAAAAGCCCATTATATAACATCCAAAGGTTTTCTGGTGAAATTGAAAAGTACAAACCCAACATTTGACAAGACAACGCACAGTATTTGAACCAACTTTTGGTTTCATTCAGCTTCCTCTTGACCCAAGTCAAAGGTATGGGAGGAGATAATAGATCATGTAGTAAAATCCTGTTATCCCCTGACCAAAAATATGCATATGGCATCAGTTTTGTCTTATGTCATTCCAAATATAATTTGACGGTGGTCTCTATCTTTTGGTTTTCATTTCCCAGGTCTCTCATTTGTAGGAGAATTAAAGCAAATGGGCTGGGGGAGACACTTCAAGTATTCCTATCCACCACAGTTACATAAGTAAACACATTTTTGAAAAGACAATATTCAGCCTAATTGTTACTTCTTTGTGCCACAAACCATAATTTGTGGTATTGGGCTTTGAGGGTACTATGTTTGGACACGCATTGTGGCTTTGGTACGGATGGTAAGCCTGGATGGTTTCTGATGGGTTTAATACGGTGGTCATCTTCGGCGCCATGTCCCATCTATGACAGATGTAAAGCTGCAATCGAGAATCCAATGCACTTTTAAGTCCTAATCCCACTGGGATCTTATTCCTGCCTGTTACCATAGTTACAGCATGTTATTGTTGATTCAACTCCACGAGGCATTTAGAAAAATTAATTTGTTGCTTCCAACTTCCCGCTAAGCAGCGGCAAATTAAGCAGTTTGCCACAACATTTTGCAAATGTCTGCCAATAATGGTGAATCTGCATCAAACATTTGGCAACAATAAAATGTATTGCCATAAACAACTCCAGAAGATTTTGTTCTGGCCAACGGTAAAATTCTTTTTTAAAGATTTTAATTTGTGGCACACCTGTGGCAACAATATTTATTGCCACTTGTGGCAAACAGTTTTTGGGTAATCTATTTTGCAGTCACATTCTTTTTGCTCCCTTTCACGTTCAATAGAATGATGAATATTGACAGGAGCTTTTAGCAACTTGAAAAGCTAGCTGATTTAAAGTGAGTTGCTCACCTTAGCTAAATATGACCTGAAACATAAAT
>JACXGK010005975.1:11780-30696 GCA_016801125.1 Novumbra hubbsi
AATTGTCCAGACAGGGGATGAAGGAGAACCAAAGGTTTATTCGTACCTAACACCGGCTACTGTCTGGCCGTAGCCCACGCCAAACAAAACACAACCAACACACTAACGTTAAACCTGCTAACATGAAAACCCCGGGCGAAAGAGAAAGAGCGCCAAACCCAACCTGGTCTCATCACCCCAACTATTCCCCTGGCCAACCAAGGCTCTCTGCCAATCACCAGGATGCACGGCCTCCGCACCTACCAGGCATCCTGGGGATTGGCAGACAGCTGTTTGACAGACATACAGGTAACAGTTTAACCTAGAACCCCCAGCTGCCTGTGCGGGTCACTACATTATACTCTGAATAATATAATAACATCTATTGACATACCTTTTTAGGGAGGATTAACAATTTAGCAAAACCCTATGGTAAAATACCAAAGAGTGGGAATTAGGGTCAGAGGTAGCAATGTCTAATCTGGCTAGTTTATGCCTAATCCTAAAGCATTCCTGATACTGAACAGTGATTGTCATCATTCTACAATGTTGATTCAGGTATGTATGTAATGTACAAAAGTGCAATTTGACTAATGATACCAAAATTGCCTACAAATTACATGGATGGGAAATGTAGATACTATTCTTCTTATTGCTGTCAAAATGGCCCTGGTGATTGCACATTCACTTTCTGACAAATTATTCATTCTTAACGACTTCTTCTTATAACGTCATTTGGACTTTTTATTGGGACTGAAACTTGGTCTAATGTTGGCGATTTAAGCGCTGAACTTTCTCCCATGTGACTTTTTCATATACATATTTTTTAAGAATGTCTTTAATTGCCAACTATTGCCGGTCGACAAGTATACAAGCTTTCAGGTGCCACTATTTAAAGTTGATTTGGCCTGCCTACTGGTTTCTGCACATGTGTATTAACCCCAATAAGTAGAATACAGTTTTTATTCATGAATTCTAAGATTTTCTATAATTGATTGTGCCTGACTCTGACAACATCCCAATCCTTGGTGATTTTAATATTCGTGTCTGTTGTCCATCAAAGCCACTGGTCATCCAGTTTCTACAACTTGTGGCTTAATGCAAATTAACTCAGTCTGTTACTGGCCTACACATGAACATGACCATACACTTGACCTTGTTCTATCTTTAGGTTTTCCTGTCTTAAATGTTCAATTAGATGATATTTGTCTATCCAACAATATACCTAAAGGTCTAAGTCCTTCTTGGGATGTCAAAATCTGCCAGGCACTATCTTGACCTGTTCTATCGTCATCCTTTCTAGTAGAATAATGTCCTTTATATCGTGGATTCTTAAAAACCTTAACTAGAAGAAGGGTGAATAGATAACATTGTTTGAGAAGACTTCATGAGTATATTGGTGAAAATGTGTGAAGAGAATATAAAAATGTATGTTCACATGTAGTTGTTTTTATTAAGAAAGACATTCCACATTTCACTCCAACAGGGAGGCTTGTTTTTTTCACATTTGGAGTTGTATGATAATATAACATAATATACAGAAAACCTGCATTATTTCATTCTAAAACTGTAAAATATCAACAAAAAAAACATTTTTGGGTCCTTGTATCATGTGAGCGAAGACTTTTCACAAAAATCCAAGATCAGATTTGATTCTGGGTTGATTCACAAATTCACAAACGACATGTCAATCTTTACTACAGACCATCCCCTACAACGTCAAAAAACTTTAGGCTTTTCCAGTGTTTAACCAGTCTGGAGATATAAACAAAAATGTAACGTGTACGCTTTACGTTGATAGCCCTTTAATTAAAGAGATGTTAGTTACTATTGGTCCTAGTATTCTGTCTGTAATAATTTGCTCCCTTATAAATGTCACTGTTCCCTCCAGTTTTAAACATGCTCTTCTTAAAAAAATAAAATCTGGACCTGGCCGATAAATTATATTTTTTTGTCAAACATTTTGGAGATTCTCTTCTTTTTTAAGTGAAAAGAATGTGCTGGGCAACTTTCAGTCAGGTTTCAGAGTACACCACATCACAGAAACAGTACTTCTTAAGGTGCTGAATGATTTGTTGCTGTTCTGTGATTGTGGAAATGCTATTTTACTCTTGCTTGTCCTAATTGCTGCTTTTTATACTGTTGATCATGTTATTCCCCTGGATGGCCTCCTGCAAATAGTTGGTATCCAGGGTGTTGCTCTACATTGGTTCAACTCTTATTTGAAAGATTTTCAGTTACACTAGAAAACATTTCCTCCTCCTCGGCAGAGCTCACATTCGGAGTACCTCAAGGATCTATCCTGTCGCCAATTATATTCTCTTTGTATATGTTCTATTCTCCATAAACATAAAATACCATACCAGTCCTCTCTTCACTGGTTTCCAGTCAAATACCGAATCAATTCAGTAAGGTGCCGTTACTTGTTTTTAAGGCTTTACATGGATTGGCTCCACTATATGTTTCTGATCTCCTTACATGGCATCACCTATCCAGGTCACTAAGATCATCTAACCTGCTCCTTTTAGATGTTCCACAGTCTCAGATGAAAACAAAGGGTGATTGTGCCTTTTTGGTTGTGGCCCCTAGATTGTGGAATAAACTGCCCAATGGTATTAGGTCTTCTCCAACCACATTTAAGTCTTGTTTTAAATTTATTTTTTATTCTATGGCATTGAAGTCAGTTTAGGGTCACTCTTGCGTGACTGTTTTATTTGTTTCTAATGTTTATATTTATATACAGTGATATGTCATACAGACATATCTGGCTAGGCCACTCCAGGACCCTGAAATGGTTCTTACGAAGCCACTCCATCGTTGCCCGGTTGGGCCCCATTCATTCTGTCCTTTACACGGATCAGTCGTCCTGGTCCCTTTGCAGAAAAACAGCCCCAAAGCATGATGTTTCCACCCCCATGCTTCACAGTAACGTATGGTGTTCTTTGGATGCAACTCAGCATTCTTGGTCCTCCAAACACGACGAGTTGAGTTTTTACCAAAAAGTTCTATTTTGGTTTCATCTGACCATATGACATTCTCCCAATCTTCTTCTGGATCATCCAAATGCTGTCTAGCGAACTTCAGACGGGCCTGGACATGTACTGGCTTCAGCAGGGGGACACGTCTGGCACTACAGGATTTGAGGCCCTGGCGGCGTAATGTGTTACTGGTAGGCTTTGTTTCTTTGGTCCCAGCTCTCTGCAGGTCATTCATTAGGTCCCCCCGTGTGGTTCTGGGATTTTTGCTCACCGTTCTTGTGATCATTTTGACCCCACGGGTGAGATCTTGCGTGGAGCCCCAAATCGATGGAGATTATTGGTGGTCTTGTATGTCTTTCATTTCCTAATAATTGCTCCCACTGTTGATTTCTTCACACCAAGCTGCTTACCTATTGCAGATTCAGTCTTCCCAGCCTGGTGCAGGTCTACAATTTTGTTTCTGGTGTCCTTTGACAGCTCTTTGGTCTAGGCCAGGGGTGGGCAAATATTTTGGCTCGGGGGCCACATCAGGATTTTGAAATGAAATGGAGGGCCACATTTGTTTTTGTACTTTGTTAATCATAATTGATTTGGAGGCCAGAAAAGGGCAAAGTTAAAAAATACATTACATATGTACAGTAGATCCCATATAAGGTGTAAATAGTTAATTCTGACTCAGATCTATAAGAATGGGCTGTGAGTTGTTTTTTTTATTCCCCCCAAAATAATTTTATTACATTGCGTGGGCCAGATGGGACAGCCTCGCGGGCCGCATTTGGCCCCCGGGCCGTAGTTTGCCCACCCCTGGTCTAGGCCATAGTGAAGTTTGGAGTGTGACTGTTTGAGGTTGTGGACAGGTGTCTTTTATACTGATAACAAGTTCAAACAGGTGCCATTAATACAGGTAACAAGTGGAGGACAGAGGAGCCTCTTAAAGGAGAAGTTTCAGGTCTGTAAGAGCCAGAAATCTTGCTTGTTTGTAGGTGACAATACTAAAAAATCCTACAATGTGATTTTCTGGATAACTTTTTCTCATTTTGTCTGTCATAGTTGAAGTGTACCTGTGATAAAAATTACAGACCTCTAATTTTTTTCAGTGGGAGAACTTGCACAATTGGTGGCTGACTAAATACTTTTTTGCCCCACTGTATTCGATTGGTGCACAAATTTGTACAGCACTTTGTTCAGTATTTGTTGTTTTTAAATATGCTTTATGAATAAATTGACATTGACATATAGTACACCGCACAATTTCATCCTAAAATTATTCTGTAAAATAAATTAGATTTATTCAAATATTTTTGGTCTTTGGAAATGTAATGTTGCCAATTAAACAATTTCAAATATGGTTACATTAAGCCATGAAATCCAAGAAAATGTCTGTAGACATCCGAGACTGGATTATATCAAGGCACAGGTCTGGAGGAGGGTACAGAAACATTTCTGCAGCACTGAAGGTCCCAAAGAGCACAGTGGGCTCCATCATCTGTAAATGGAAGAAGTTTGGAACCATTAGGACACTTCCTAGTGTTGGCCTCCTGGCCAAACTGAGCGATCAGGGGAGAAGGAGGAGAAAAGAGGAGAACCTTCTCTGCAGCCCTTCACCAATCAAGCCTGTATGGTTGAGTGCCTAAACGGATGCAACTCCTCAGTAAAAGACAAAGGGCAGCCCGTCTAGAGTTTGCCAAAAAGCACCTGAAGGACTCAGACCATGAGAAACAAAATTATTCTTGTCTAATGAAAAAAAGATTAATCTCTTTGGCCTGAATGCCAAGCGCATTTCTGGAGGAAACCAGGCAAATGTATTTGCATTTTTATCCCAATCCTCTTTGCAAATCCTCTCCTAGCCATTAAGGTTTCGAGGCAACTTGAACCTTCAGCTCCCTCCACAAATGTTCTATTTGATTAATGTCTGGAGACTGGCTAGGCCACTCCAGGACCTTAAAGTGCTTTTTCTTGAGCCACTTCTTTGTTGCCTTGTGTTTTGGGTCATTGTCATGCTGGAATACTCATCAACTACCAATTTTCAATGCCCTGGCTGAGGGAAAGAGGTTCTCACTCAAGATTTGATGGTGCATGGCCCCATCCATTGTCCATTTGATGTGGAGAAGTTGTCCTGTCCCATTAGCAGAAAAACACCCCCAAAGCATAATGTTTCCACCTCCATGTTTGACAGTGGAGATGGTGTTCTTGGGGTCATAGGCAGCATTCCTCCTCCTCCATACATGGCAAGTTGAGTTGATGCCAAATAGCTAGATTTTGGTCTCATCTGACTACAACACTTTCAACCAGTTCTCCTCTATATTATTCAGATCATTGGCAAACTTCAGATGGGCCTGTATATGTGCTTGCTTGCGCAAGGGAACCTTGCAGGTGCTGCCGGATTTCAGTCCTTCACGGCGTAGTGTGTTACCAACTGTCTTCTTGGTGACTATGGTCCCAGCAGCCTTTAGATCATTGATAGGATCCTCCATTACAGTTCTGGGCTGATTCCTCATTCTCATGATCACTGAAACTCCACAAGGTTAGATTTTCCATTGAGCCTCCGACCAATGGAGATTGACAGTCATTTGTGTTTCTTCCATTTGTAAATAATTGCACCAACTGTTGTAAACTTCTCAATCAAGCTGTTGGCGATGGTCTTGTAGCCCATTCCAGCCTTGTGTAGGTCTACAATCTTGTCCCTGACATCGTGGAGAGTTTGGAATGTGATTAATTGTCTCTGTGGACAGGTGTCTTTCTTACAGGTAACAAGCTGAGATTAAGAGCACTCCCTTTAAGAGTATTCCTTCAGCTTGTTACCTGTATAAAATATTGCTGATTGATTGGGGATAAAATACTTATTTCACTGAGTAAAATACAAATTAATGTTAAACTTATTTGAAAATTATAGACTGATCAGATGATGTCAGTGGGCATTTTTCAAATGTATAAAAAATATGAACCAAAATGTTTTTCCTTTGTCATTGTGTGTAGAATGAGTGGGGAAAATAAGGCTGTAACATAATGTGGAAAAAGTGAAGCATTGTAAATACTTTCCAAGTAAAATTATGCTGGAGTAGTGCTTGACGCTATCTGTCGAGCATGGTGGAGGCAATGTGATTATCTAGGTGTGCTTTGGTGTTGATAACGTGGGAGATTTACAGAGTAAATTGTAAAAGAAGGAACACTTTTACTGTGATGGCTGCTCCGCATGGCGTTGCATGCCCTCTTCTTATCCGGCCTTCCACACCGCCAGCGCACTAATTACCAGCAGGATACTGTGGCAGCAGTGCACCCCACTCCTACACTTGCAACTTATCCCATTACTTCCTGTATTTAAGTTCCTTGTTTGTTCAGCCAGTTAAAGAATATTGTTGTCTTACTATGACCATACCACATTGTGCTGTTATTCCTATTCAGTAAATTCCATTGATCGCATATTTCTTAATTTTTCTTCTTTTTTGCCTCACATTTCTCACACCACATTTCCTCCCTTTTGCAATGCCACACCCATGTGGATGGCACTTGATTGTAGTCAATTTGCTCTTAATACAGGACAATGACCCAAAGCAACTCTCCAAACTATTCAAGAACTCCTGTTTGTAGAGAAGCTGAAATTCTGTCTATAATGGAGTGTCCAGCACAGTCATTGGGTGTCAACACTATAGAGCTGTTCCGGGAGCAGCTTGACCGTATAGTTTGTAAGTACTCATCATGCCAATCCATGTAGCCCAAAATGTCAGTCTTCAGCCGGCATAGCCAGTTGAGAGCCAGCCACCCTTCAGTGTATTGTTCCTCTCTAGATTTCTTCTTAAGTTACAACCTTACTAGGAAGTTGTTCCTTGCCAATGTTGTTTTTGCTTGCTCTCTAAGGTTTCAGTTTGGGTATCTGTAAAATCACTTTAGATGGAGTTGCCCATTTTATTCAGTGACGTAGCATGCAGTTGACATGACAAAGGCAGTTAGTCACGAAGCAAAATACTATTTGTAACAACAGATACCTTTTTTGGAATACGATAATTACAGTTAAAGATAAGAATTGTTTACATAAGAAGACATGTATGAATATATTGCAGGATTAATTTACAGTGTAGGTTGTAAGTTTAACCATTGCAGTGAATAGTTCCAAATAGGCCAGAAAATTGTGCAGCTTTCCATCTCGATTGCACCACTGCATGCATTACATGTAAATTAAGACTATATTGAACAAATTAAAAGTAAAGAAAGCAGAGAAATAGCTTCAGGTCAGGGGAGGGGGGCAGGTTTATTAGGGTAGTGTAACGGTCGCGGTGATGGATGGAACCAATGCGCAGGGAAAACCTTCAAAAACAGCCTTTATTCACCACACCAGTAGAAGGTGATGTCAATACACAAGTGCACAAGCACTAATAATAGGTAGCCAGCCTCTTAGGGTCTGGAACATACGTACAGGGACAAGTCACAGAAGACAATAACGCACACCGAAACAAGACACCCAGGGAGTTTAAATACTGGGGTGATTGCACCCAGGTGTGGATGATCAGGGAAGGGTGCGTTCACAGGACATGGGGACAACAGGACAAAACACACATGATGGTGACTAGAAGACCGGCGATGTCGAACGCCGGGGTGCCACATGACAGGAGGAATGTCCGCCACCAGGGGCCGACGTGACAGGTAGAGTGCAGGATTCTGAGAGGGTTCATGAAAGTTACCACAGATAAAATCAGAACAGGTCAGAAACAAATTGCTGCAAAGACTGAAAACACAGGTACATTAGTGACTTTGCTTTGAAATAAATAGATAAGAGATAACAGACAAATGATGCTTTGAGAACATTGAGCCCACTGTGATTCGATTCACTGAGCTGTTTGATAGACTTTTATCCCTTGGGTTAGCACTGCTGAACTGCTGTTAAAACACAAGAAAAGCTATTAAACGTTTTGTAACTCTAAAGCTTATATTAAGTCTACGTAATCCTATTATTTACGCAAATCACACAGTCACACATATTCAGATACATTCAGCAATCACTCTCACACACACACGCTCCTGTAAGGATGTGATTGGGTTGGTGTTGGGCGCTGACAAATTTCCTCAATTTCCCCACCATAAGGTGTGTGACATTGAGATGGAGCAGCAGCTTTTTCCCCGAAATCACGCTGCTACGGCCTGTTGGGAATATGAGGAACATGTGGCTATCTCCACAGACCATGGGCTGTACCTAAATAGTCCTTCCCTGATTTCTTGTATCCTTTCTGGCACTTTTCTCTCCCTGTTGGCTTCACAAATGTCAAAAGGAAGTAGAGAGAGGATTCAAGGTTGTTTTCCTTAGAAGTAATTTTTGCTCTTGAATCCTTGAAAAATTTATTTGGTTTGCATCAAGAAGTCAAACATGTTGGAGAAATAGCTCCAACGTTAATGAAAAATTTGGCGAAAACCTATCCCCTGGTTATTTCTCAGCTTTGCTAGAAATTGTAGTTACTCACAAAAACTCCCCCATATAAAAACAGAAGAGATCAAGGCCACAAACAATGCTTCACTGATATCCAACAAGAACTTGTTATTTTCCAATGAACATCAAGAGGAAGCCATTTTAAACTACTTGATCTGCAATATTTTAAAAAGAAGCAGCCATTTTCTTCCATACCAAGACTAATGAGTGACAGGTTGGACATAAAAAACAAAGTGAGTGCTTTACACTTTTACATCTGAATATATATCACAGCAGATAATTTCTCAAACGTAGGCAACAACTCATGAAAATGATAGAATTCACATTGGGAGCAATGAAACGTGCACATTTAAAATGTTTTTATGTATTGTAACTCAAATGATGCAAAGCCATTGGTTTGTACAATATTACATTTAAGAGAAGATAACTGGATGTTTAGTTCAAAGTACTGTAAAGCTCAATTGTATGTCTGATCTTATTACTATAGTCCCATTAAAACCTGAAGATGTTTTGCTGCTACAGTATTCTCCTATCTTTTCAAGCCAGGCATTATCTCAGCTTACAAACATCACAACTCAAACAAGGTACACAAATATTGTATTGTATGCAGGACATTTTTATTGTAGGGGACTTAACCAATCAAGCATATCTATCTAACTGCTGTGGCAATTGTCAAAGTATTATTTACATTCTCAATTTCTTGAACTTTCTGACTTTCAATAGTTTCAGTTGAAACAGTCTGGAAGCAATTGTCACTTTGTAAATGGATAAAATCATAAAAAAATACATTTTAGACTTCAGGCTGGGAAATCCTGATTCTATGTCACTCATTGAAAAAGAGAGAAAGGTTAATAAGTCATTCAGGAGAGACTAGAATGTTTTTTAAGGAAGGGAAACAATTGCTTATGGAGGCCTCCGATTTTAAAGCTCTCATTTTGAAGCAAAGGCTGAGGTTGTGTTGTGTTTGTGTGTGTGGCAATGAAAACAATGCCATTTGTTACAGACAAGGGGTTGGAGTTTGGGGGGTTCTACCCACTGTTTCGCTGGAGGGAGTTTCTGGATGAGACGGAATGACGGGTAATAGGCTCTGAGTGCACGGGAGCCGTGGGGACCAGTGATTGATGGTTGTGGCTGCCACGATGGGAGAGAGAAAGGTGATGTGTTATAGACTGAGAGGTTGGAGGGAGATAGACTGGGTGGATGATACATAAGTTGAGGTGGTTGGCGATTATGCGAACAACCAGGGTACAAGGTGCGTAGGCAATGTATACAATTTAATAGGAAGTATTTAAGTCATAGCCTTTGACCGCCTCTGTAATAGTAACCTGTCACTCTGTCGGTCTAAAATTATGTGCTCATCGTGACCATGAAAAAGCCTCTCTCACAGCACTAGAACTCTGTGGTTTTCAATTATTAAACAATATAGAATCCCAATCTGTATTTGCTAGTAATAATGCTGTCAATACCTTCAATATATTTTATGATAGAATTTGCCCTTCCTCTTGTTAGAGTTTAAGACAACGCAGTGTGCTATGTGTTAACGTGTGTGCAAAGACTAACGCGCACACACACATCCCCCATGTGTTCTGTCCATCAAAAGGAGATCTATTTTGGGGCGGTGCCAAAGGTATATAAGTTTGGGTAACTTGAGGACAAGCCAAAGAAGCCAACAGCAACACAGATAACATCTTCATGTTCTAATTATTTTGTTATTAAACAACAACGAACGCTTCTTCCCCTGACTTGGGTCCATTATTATTTTGAGAAATCTACCAGAAGCCAACATTCTTCAGATGGTTTTTCTCCTTACCCAGCTCCTGTGTTGTAGGGGTAGAGCAACTTCGCTTCATGGTGCCTCTTGTCCCTTTGCTTCTCTCACAGCCTGCTCTACTGTGGCCTCTTTATACCTCTGATAATGAGGTTCTGATGGGATGCTGCTCTGCAAGGGCTTCTCTAATAGGAGTGTTAGTGTGATGCTGATGCAGGAGGCACTGGTATGTTTGAGACACATAAGAATAAAGAGACCATAGACGTAAATTCTGACTTTGCCTGTTTTCCTGGCTAAATGTGTAACCCATACTATAGCAACAAAAACGTTTAATTAATCTTGACCAACGTTATTATCTAAAATAATTACCTTTTCTATGATCTCCAACTTACTGGACATTTTGTCTTTTACAGTTTCTCACATGTGCAACAAATATCTAACATTATTACAGTCACATTAGCTGATGAATCACTACCTCTACCAGTTTCAGTGTTTCCACTTCTTTTATTTACCTGGTCTTTCACTGCCTCCACATAATAAACCTGCTTTGTAGCAACCTCACCCTGTCTGGAAACAATGTAATTCCCACAACAGTCACAGAACCATATTTCCCTACAGCGTGGCCACATGCTTAAGAATGACACTCGTTTTGGTTTACACAAAGTATGCAGCTGCAGTATTTTTTGATGTTTTTGTCAGATGTTACAATGGTATACTGAAGTATTATTATAAGCATTTCATCAGTGTCAAAGGATATTATTGACAATTACATTAAGTAGAGAGTCAATGTTTGCAGTGTTGACCCTTATTCTTCAAGACCTCTGCAAATTGCCCTGGCATGCTGTCACGTCTCCCTCTGTCTGTCCTGTTCAGTGTGCGTTGTTGTTTCATGTGTACAGGTGCCATTTTGACTACATGTTAGTCCTATAATGTTTCTCTGTTCAATTTGTTTACTATGTGACAGTGATCATTTGTTACTTGGTCAAATGACTTGACTCCTGCACTTTGGACCATTTTTTCTACACGCACTCATCACACATGCTATCAAATAACGTCTGGGTCACATCCTGACTGATGGCAGCCCATTCTTGGATAAGCAATTCTTGGATTTTGGCAGAATTTGTGGGTTTGTGTTTGTCTACCTGCCTCATCATGTGGTTTGACCACAAGTTCTCAATGGGATTAAGGTCTGGGGTTTCCTGGCCATGGATTCAAAATGATGATGTTTTGTTCCCCAAGCCATTTAGTTATCACTTTTGCCTTATGGCAATGTGCTCCATCATGCTGGAAAAGGCATTGTTCGTCACCAAACGGCTCTTTTTCTCCGGACAAGCATGTTTTCAGATGCCCCAAACAATCGGCAGCAGTCCAATCCCTGTACCTTTTACAGAATATAAGTCTGTCCCTGATGTTTTTCCTGGAGAGAAGTGGCTTCTTTGCTTCCCCGCTTGACACCAAGCCATCCTACAAAAGTATTTGCCTCACTCTGCGTGCAGATGCACTGGTGGTGCCCCGATCCCGTAGCTGAATCAACTTTAGGAGACGGTCCTGGGGCTTGCTGAACTTTCTTGGGAGCCCTGAAGCCTTCTTCACAACAATTGAACCTCTCTCCTAGAACTTCTTGATGATCTGATAAATGGTAGATTTAGGTGCAATCTTACTACCAGCATTATTGTTGCCTGTGAAGCCCTTTATTTGCAAAGCAATGATGACTGCACGTGTATCCTTGCAGGTAATCATGGTTAACAGAGGAAGAACAATGATTTCAAGACCCACCCTCCTTCTAAAGCTTTCATTCTGTAATTCCAACTCAATCAGCATAACTGAGTGATCTTATTATGTCGGCAGGGCTGAAATGCAGTGGAAACAATATGTTTATTTTCAATGCAGAAGGAATTTGCAAACAATTCCAATTCATCTGATCAGTTCATGACATTCTGGAGTATATACAAATTGCTGAGCCAGCAGACTTTGTGAACATGTATATTATGTAATTCTAAAAACCTTTGGTTGTGCATCTTCAATCAAAGTTTTACAGTTGTTACATGGCAGTGGTGGTAAAATGTGGTCTTACTGTGTATTTTTGTGACCTACAGTCATGTGTAATAATTTTTTAAGAAATATGGACTTTCAAACAATACATGTAGATACATTTAACCAAAACCAATGACATTTTAACCATGATATACAGCAGGGGTGGGCAAACTACAGCCCGGGGGCCAAATGCGGCCCGCGAGGCTGTCCCATCCGGCCCACGGAATGTAATACATTATTTTTGGGGGGAATTAAAAAACCAACTCACCAGCCCATTCTTATACATCTGAGTCAGAATTTTTACTATTTACACCTTATATGGGATCTACTGTACATATGTAATGTATGTTTTAACTTTTGCACTTTTTTGGCCTCCAAATCAATTATGATTAACAAATTACAAAAACAAATGTGGCCCTCCATTTCATTTCAAAATCCTGATGTGGCCCCCGAGCCAAAATATTTGCCCACCCCTGATATACAGTATCTCACCAAAGTAAGTACACCCCTCACATTTTTGTAAATATTTGATTATATCTTTTCATGTAACAACACTGAAGACATGACACTTTGCTACAATGTAAAGTAGTGAGTGTACAGTTTGAACACTGACTGTTTGTACACTGACTGTTTAATATCAGCAATCATATCATGTAAACATGTCAAATGATTGACTGATAAATAACTAACCATTATTCTAGCTTGGAATCGAAAGTTTGAAATCTCATTTCTAAAAAACAGCTAATAGACAAACCTTGGATATTATGCATAGCAGTTCCCTCTTAGACAGCTCCCTAGCCAACCATTAATAGCAAATGAAGTTAAAGAGGGGTTATTATTCTGGACTTTGAATGTGATATCAATGTTAATGTTAAGTATTTGTCCCAACAGAGATCCCTCCAATGAGTCCTACAATTCATTTTAATGTGGGGGGTCCAAGGGATTATGATGTGAGAATCGGCGAACTGATTCAAAGTTTGGGTCTGGGCAAACACATACTATTTCCAGGGCTTACCTCCCACCAATGCTCTAAGTGGCACATTCACGCCAGATTGGCAACCAACAGCCTGAGCCCCGGCACTCCCCCACTTTATCTACACCCTCTGATTAATTCTTGCTACGATTACAACCATTCCAGCTGTGTGAAAATCTGACCATATCATAATATGTCCAGATTGCTCCCCATTTACAGGAAATTGCCATCATTTGAACCCTCAGTTACTTACTCTGGATGTGATGAACAGTGAGAGCGTCCCCCTGTAATTTATAGGCCTAATTAATTGTTTGCTTGCCGCCGGGATTTCACAGACGTACATGTCTGTTTTTGTGAAGAGGCACCAACTGACCGAATTGAAAATTCGCAGTACACTCGATTGTTCGAAATGCATTCCTTAAGCTCAATTCTTGACTGATATTTCTGTTGTAGTCTATAACCAATATACATTGTGAACTGTTTAAAATAAGCCCAAGTAGCCTTTCTGACTGCAAACTTATTTGTTATGTGTTGGACAGTGGGTTATAGCATACATCTGACCAGTAATTTTCAAACTATGAATTTGCTGAAAACATTTCTCTATTCCATGGCAATATATCTGATTGACTCTAAAAAGTAGTCAGTATTAGATTATTATTCTTTCAGTTTACAGATGATTTGTAAATCTGACCATTGTTGGGGATTGCAAATGTGCTCTAATGCTTTTGGCACTAGCCAAGCAAATGCAATGATTAGATGTTTAAACTGCTGTTGGCTCGTTACCCACATACATTAATTGTCATTTGCCCAGCCTCTCTACTGGTAATAGGGTTTTTATCTGATATAGTAATCATTGTCAGTCTGAATTTGGGGTTCTAGGCTTCATTCAATTACCAGGCTTTAAAAAAGACCACTTCACCATGGCAGTCTCCCAAGAGGATATGAAGGAGTCAGAATTCCAAATATGCACAGTTGCACACATGCAGATGATAAACACTAATGTTCTGTAGGCTACATTACCCTGGAAATAATTGTATACCATGTACCATTGTATGCAAACAAAATCATTAGCAAACAAGTAGAAACTAGTAGAAATTAACTTTTTCCATTTATACTTAAATGAGTTTTTGACAAATGTGTGCTCTCATGTTTTGATTGCTTGAGACGCTGCCATTGGTCCATTTCTACACATCACTGGTGCAGTACATTTTGAAAGAAGATTGATTACTACAGTTACCACTGCCTGCACCAATACTTCATAATACCTTCATAATATCTATTTAAGTGGGAAATTGTATTCATCAACCTGAACATAATTAATCGACGTAAATGCAAACGTAAGGTTATGCCAACCTTAACACAGACACACAATTAATGAAGCACATAAAGGCTTAGGTAGGACCTCATGTTAAAGTGTGTGTGGAGCAACTGCTGAAAATTGGAAGACATCTCCCAGGCATGTTCCTACCAACAGCACACTTTTTGTTAGGAACCCTAAGGGGAATAGGAAATGTTTTAAGAGGAGCCACTGCATCAAAGGAGTGATGGCCTGTTAGGAAGTAAAGAAATGATGGCTGTGCAGAAAAGTTTTTTACACCTCTACACCTTTTTTTTACCAATCCTACTGTATGACCTTCCTCAACCAGGAAGTCAATGTGAGACAACAGATTGGAGGAAACTTCTCACCTATTGTCTTATCCTCAGAGGCGCCCGCCCCACCAGGGATATTGTAACAGGGCAGCACACTCCACCGACACAGTTCCAGGCGTAGACCCCTGTGCCACTTGGGAGGCTCGTACATGCTTTCACATAAACTGTAAACTGTTGAAGCTAAAAGTTCTACAACTTTATACATTTCAACATTGACAGATATAATCTCAGCCTATTTCATGCTGTTGTTAATTCATGTAAATTCTAACCTTAGTAAAACCATTTGTTGCATGCTGTGTTCACATTTTTGTTTGGTGTATGAACCTATTAAAAAGAAAATGATTGCACGTCCCACATGAGAGTTGCGAGCTCCATATACATCTTAGGTCTCCCATTCAACATTTTCACCAGGCCTGGTCCTGCTTAGGGTAGATTTATGTCACTGACTGCTACCAACATGGTATATTGAAAATTATTATTAGGGGCTGCCAACTCATTACAAAAGGTAGGTTTCACAGAGCAAATAAATATAATTTACAGATACTATTTTATCATCAATGGCCAAATGTTGACATTACTGTAACTATAATTAATGTTTTCTTATGCAACCCAATCATAGAATGTTTGCATGGCATGGAAATATGCAAGGTCAATGGAGATCCTCTTGCTGTAATATTCTGTGCAGATTTTATAATAGCATTAATCAATGTACTTCTTATGCAATGACACTCAATTGTGATCTTTAGATGCCCAGTGATAACATATGACATTGTTCTATGAATGCAACATACATTATTTAAATGTTTTGTGTTTTTACAATTATCAGAAACAGTGGTTTGGATATTGAATTGTGTTTGTGTAATTTGGGAATGTAGCGGTTTAGTTGACATTTTCCTCTGTCGTGTCTGATACTGTACAGATGTCAATGTTTTTCCACTGTAATTTGGTTATGCTTTGTGAACACATGGGATAACATTTGTAAAAATGAGTTGAAGTGGAATCTAGTTTTGCTTTTAGAAAACATGTTAATAACAAATTATGGATGAAGGATGGATCTGAGATTTTATTATTTTTGCTTATGAGCATAACGTCCCTGGTGTTCAATAATCTCTGAGCATGTTTGGTGTTGATGTTGCATAATGTATCAATGTTCAAGGTGTATCAACGTGTGTCTATTTGCCTCAATCAAACAGTTTGCGAGTGAAACATGAATTCACACACACAGCGTGAATTAATCCTGATAAAGGTGTGTCATTGACAATACTAAATCCATCAGTTATACCCTGAGCCCAGTATTTTTGCTGGGTTTGGTTTTGACACATTGGGCGTTGGTGACTGTTGATGGCACCCCATTTGGACCGCACTGCTGTCTCTTTTGACAATCTGCTGACATACAAGATTTACACTCATTCTCTCATTTACTAGCCATCTACGTTTTTGTCTGTCAGATATTGTGGTTGTTATTGGACTGTGTGTGGAAGTTTACATGTACTTATTCCCCTCTTTCAGCAAAACTCAGCAAAAAAGTTGTTTTTATGTTTTTGAAATTAACAACAAAGAATCTGTTGCAAGTTCAGTTCATTTTGTTGTAAGTTTGTAGACTATGCCTGCCTGAATAGGATAAGGTCTCATTTATAAAAGTAAAGAAACTATACATGACTTAATTTTTTAGTTTGGTATAAGATATTTCCATCCCAATCAAACATTCAGTTTGCAATATAATATTTGTACTGCTGATCAGTGTTTCACATTTTAATATCTTGCAGGCAGATCATATTTAAAGGAATCACTGGGGAACCACATTTCAGTACCAGTTCAGTACTCTGTGACCCTGAATGTTGGATTTCATGATAATTTTATCCAACGGCAATATGCGTGTCTGCATAATATTACATTAGCTAACTCATTGCTTCTTTTGTTCTTGTTGTTGAAAATAATGTCTTCTATTCATATAGTTTGTCAACCATCTGGGGTTGAGGATTTTGCCTCAGCATCACTTCTCAAACCAGAGCACGCCAATGTAACTGCTTCTTTTAGTCTTTAAACGTCTTATCTGCATGATCAGTGCATGTGATTCACGACATCACACCTCCAATACAACATTGGCAAGGTTACAGCTGCAATGTCCTGTGTTGATCATGATCCCCAGGAAAACCACTGAGCTGCCAACTTACCTATCTGTGTATGTTTTATAGGTTGTTTTTGAGGTTTGTGCGATTGTGACTGTGTGAAAACAGTAAAGTGTCTGTGTAATTGTGTGTTAGCACCACAATCACGATTTAACGTTTATTAAGGTTAAGTTATTTGTAAAATAAAGTTGACCTTGAGCAAAGACATTGCTTTCACTAAGGCATTTGCAGATATATCATTGACAGCAGACTTGTAAAGCTCTTATCTTAACCTTTGCGAGAGAAATAGAAATAGAAAGACCACATTTAATTTTGAAGCTCAGTTGGAACATCAATGTGACAGCAAAGATACTGAGGGGTGGCATCGCTGACTTGCTAATAGTTCAAAGTACAGGTTTCAGGTTAACATCTTTGCAAAAGTTTTTAGTTTAAATCCTTATGTCCAATTGTTAAATGCATGGCAACATCTTTAACATCACTATGTGCACAGTGTTTGTTTCCTAAATAGCACTGTATTTCTTGCATACTGCAGTACACTACATTTGAGCCTTTTCTCATATGTGAAGATAACGAAGCGCCAATGGCGGACCTGCCGAAAGGCACTCAAGCTGACTGATGCAGGGCCGTCCAGTAGAGGACGTTGGATCCCCTCATGCCACCCTCATTGAGTCTGTATCTGACAGTCAGAAACATGCACAGCTTGTTGGCGGTCATTTTGTAGGGCACTGACAGTGCTACTCAATGTTCCACTGGTTTCTTCTCGCAAATAGGAGCAGAAACCCGTCCTGCTGCAGGGTTCTACGTCCCTGCCAGCTATCCTTGTTTAATGGCCCATCTCTTGGGTTTTCATTCATGCTCTTGAGACTGTACTGGAAGACAGATAGAAATCCCTGAAGTTTATTTGATGTGGTTTATACTTTGATGATTACATGTTCCCTTAATTTATTTGAGTGTATTTTTAAATATAAATATATATATACATACGCACAAAACGGAGGTTATATTCTTTTGCATCCATTTTACTAACTAACCCCCCAGTAACTCGGTAACTGGAAAGTGGTAACCTTTCAATTACTCCTACTACAAGGACATTGGCACAGTGAGTACATTAACATTTAAATAATTTTCAGTGCTGTACAATAAGAAAGTCTCTCACGTTTGGTTCACATTATGAATTGACTGCAATTGAAATGTAATTGACCCTGAAGCTGGCAAGTAGGTAGTATTGATTTACATGATTCTGACAGTTATCCTTAAAAGTTTGTACTCCAGCTCTTGTGTCTACCTGGATGTAAACTGAAATGTGGAGCGGGCAATTCTTTTCACAACCATCATTATTCCAGCTCATTTGATAAAGCAGGCCCACATTGCACAGAGGAGAAAAAGGCAAGCCACGAGCAGTATGTTATAGAGACCAAGAAGTAATGCACCATTATAATAATTATACTGCAGAAGGCATAATAGCAGGGGATATAATTGCCCAGAACATAGTATGTACCTTCCAGTCATACCCACCACAGCGTCCTTTTCCTACAAGGCTTGCGTATTCTCACTCAAATGTTGTTATTCTAGGTCTGTTCCATCATAGTTTTTTAACCTGTTTATTTTTGTTTTGTAAAACCTAGGGACTACATTGCCACCAGCAATTTGTAAAATCGAATTATTTACAATGCCTTGTTGTGTTTGATTTTCTACCTCTATAGTACACTATATTGTTGTTCATTTGAATCCCGGTGTCATGTCCTGGATGCGGGCCCCTAGCCATCTCTATGCTTTGGGGCTCCCATTCTGGGCATGGCACATGGAGAGGCCTCTAGCCATCTCCATGCCATTGTGGGCTCCCCAGTCAGAGCAGCTGCATTCAGTTGACTCTGATTGGGGAGCCTACTTAGGTCAGGTTTTCACCACACCCGGTGTGGTTTATTGTTTGTTTGTGTCTCAACAACAGCTCACGGTTTGTCTTTCATTTAATTCAAGATTCATGTGAAT
>JACXGK010005976.1:0-17123 GCA_016801125.1 Novumbra hubbsi
AATCCAGGACAAACGGTGCAAACTACATGAAACTGTAAACGTCAAAATGAAAGGCTTGAAACAAACATATAAACGAAATACAAATAACATGTAGCGCATTCGCTTGAAAATGAACTAAATGAAAGGACAAACCGTGAGCTGTTGCATACAAACACAAACAATAAACCACACCGGGTGTGGCTAGAAATGAACCTAAGTAAGCTCCCCAATCAGAGTCAACTGAATGCAGCTGCTTTGACTGGGGAGCCCACAATGGCATGGAGATGGCTAGAGGCCTCTCCATGTGCCATGCCCTGAATGGGAGCCCCAAAGCATAGAGATGGCTAGGGGCCCGCATCCAGGACATGTCAGAGTGGCCCACAAAGATCAAAAAGTTATTTGCGTCTTGGGGTCATGATGTCTCCACAACTATGATCAGATGCCATTTATCTAACCAGAAGGTTGTACGCGAGGGTTTCCATAAAAAAGCCTTTGATGTCATCAAACAACAAACTTGAACACCTACAGCCTTGGCCAAAAGTTTTGAGAATAACACAAATATTTTTCCACAAAGTCTGCTGCCTCAGTTTTTATGATGGCAATGTGCATATACTCCAAAATGTCATGAAGAGTATTTAGATATTGCAATTAATTGCAAAAGCCCTTCTTTGCCATGAAAATGTACTTAATCCCATATAAACATTTCCTCTGCATTTCAGCCTTGCCACAACAGGACCAGCTGGCATCATGTCAGTGATCCTCTCGTTAACACAGGTGAGAGTGTTAATGAGGACAAAGCTGGAGATCACTTGGTTAACCCAATTCAGGTCAAATAAACACTTAGTCAATTGCAAACAATTTTACTATAATTGTTGGCAAGGTTTCCAAAATACGCACACAAAAAACCTCTTCGCTGATTGTTGGTCTGATAAAATACAGGGATTTGCAACCCCGTCAATACAGTGAGCAACATCTTGCCAGTTCTTTACAATGTGACTGTCACTGTGACAGAAAAATAACAGGAAGTCTCCATGATCAACACAGAGTAGCAATGAATGACAATGCACCTTCAAGTCAGATATCTCAAAGCCCTTTTTCTGACCACAGAGAACGGGTGCTGAAGGACAGATAGATGCAACAGATTCTCCCCACTGCCTAACAAGCATGCAAAAAGCATTACATCGAAAGAGAGGTGACAAGATTGGTGTTTGGTGTTGGGCTGGAACTAGGAGTTTGGTGATGGGAATAGGGATGTCAGGGGCCTCAGACCTAATAAGGTGGATTTCATGCTACCCATGGACAGTCATTATAACTGGTCCATAGCAGACTCTTACACATGAGAGCAACACATACCAGGCTTTTATAACATTCTAGAGGTTTACTTGTGTTGCTTTATATCTGTTCAAAACAAAGATGTGGCAAATTAAATCTAAATTAAAGGAAACTATGTCCACTGGAAACTAAGTCCCTCCCTTCCAAATGATTAAAGCCAGACTCGACCCTGACCACCATACAGCAGTAATTTAACAAACTATTTGAATTATATCCCTCCAGACATTGTCACTAAACTATCACTGCAGGTTTGAGTTCCTTTAATCCAAAAAAGAAAAATGCTCCTCCGTTGGGAGTCCCCACTCCTACCAGTTCCTTACAGCGATAACTTTAATGTCCACTTTGGATATGTCCTTCTAGGTGTGTTTTTGTTGTTAGTGTTTTGGCAATTCAAACATTTGAGAATAAAAGAATATCTGCTGCCTATGAAAATGCACTGAAAGGTTGCCACTTAGTGGGGAGAACTTGAATTCAGGACATTCCCATTGTCCATAGTTTCTTTAGAGCAAGTTAAAATTAAAATCTACACAACTATACAGTTGTGGTCAAACGTTTACATACACATACAGAACATGTATGTCATGGCAGTATGAATTTCCAATAATAACTCTTATTTTTCTGTGATGAAATCATTAGAGCACATATATCTTTGTCACAAGAAAGTGTCATGAACTTTGGTTCTTTTATGACTTTATTATGGGTCTTCTGAAAATGTAACCCTAACCCTAACCCTAAGTAAAAGTAAAGAAAAACTGAATGTGCAACTCAATTAAACCCTATATTCAACAGAAAAGAATACCAAGACAACATATCAAATATTGAAACATTAAATGTTATTTTTCTATGTAAAATACATGTTCAATTTGATGCAAGCTACATACAAATAAAGAAGCTGGGACAGAGGCACCAAAAGACAAAAAAAAGTAAACCTGGTGGAAAACCACACAACTAATTAGGTGAATTGACAACAGGTCAATAACATGATTGGGTATTAAAAGATCATTCCAGATAGGATGGGACTGTCAGAAATGGAGATGGGAAAGGGTCCATCCCTCTGTGACTGCGCAGGCAAATAATGGCATGGTTCAAGAATAATGTATTGCAACGTAAAATAGTTTGGGGATCATCATTTACAGTAGACATCATCATTAAAAGATTCAGAGAATCTGGAGTGATCTCTATACACAAGAGACAACCTACAAAACCAGTATTAATTGTCCTTGATCTTTGTGACGACAGATGGCAATGCATTAGAAACAGCCACAATTCTTTAGTGGACATAGCTGCATGGGCTCAGGAACACAGTATGTTGCTGCATCTAAAAATGCAAGTTAAAACTATACCATGCAATAAAAAGAAAACATATATTAACAACATCAAGAAACGCTGTCGTCTTCTCTATGCCCAAGCTCATTTTGATAGACTAAGCAAAGTGGGGGTATCAGTGATTGTGTAACAGACTTTGATGTGATAAATCTTCTAACTAGTTTTTGTATACATTTTTTATATTTCTGTGAGTTTAAATAGGTTTAAGAAATGCATAAGATAAATCTTCTAACTAGTTTTTGTATACATTTTTGATAATTCTGTGAGTTTAAACAGGTTTAAGAAATGCTGTCTTACTAAGGAGGGACTTTTATTTTGAAGGGTATTATAGTCTACGGAACTAACAGGCAATGTATGGGAGAGCACGCAGTTCAGAGAGTTTTGGATGAGTCGTTAATGCGCGCTTCTGTATTGCTTGTTCAGCTCTTACGGTAATTTTTGTAGTGAAAGACGGACTCAATAAACTTCATAAACTTCAGTAAGGCTTGGTCCATTACTCGGACGGGGTCCGCGACCGATGGTATGGGGGTGCATTAGTACACATGGCATAACTTGCACTACTGTGAATGCACATTAAATGCTGAACAATATATAAAGGTTTTGGAGAGGTGTGCTAACACAATTAGTAAAAATCAGTCAGACAACAATTCATTAATAATATTGTGAATATATAGTTTCACAAACATTGTTGCATTTTTGACTGGTTTGTGCAAAAAAGTATAAAGCCAGTCTGCACACCCCTAACATGAACTGTCTTGTTTGACAGTCCTGAAGGATGGTTAATGTTTTGATGCACGAGTGCCCGTGAAGCTTGTTTGATGCAAAATTTCAATTCATATTGCCAGATGTTTTTTTTCACGTTGTAGGGGACAGTCTGCTGCAAATAATGACTTGTTGTTGTTTGTGTATTTTTGTCAAATAGAAGATTTCCAAATCACAACCACAAAAACACAGTATTTCAAGATTTTATCAAAAAACCTACACACAGAGGTGGCACATTTAGGCGCAGAATCTAATCTAATCTTGGATTTTTTGATATAGGGTTCCACGACACTGATACAGGGACCACAAATTGACAATTTTAGTTGATATTTTACAGTTTTTGAAAGAAATAATTCAGAAAATATTGGATTATCTGTTCATTATCTTATATTTTCATATAATAAACCACTTATAGTTGTTGTAAACCCATGGGGAAATCCAAATGTGATGTAAAACAGCTTCCCTGTTGTAGTATACTGTGTGTTTATCAAAAACAATTTCAACATACAGTGGGTAGAACAAGTATTTGATACACTGCCGATTTTGCAGGTTTACCTACTAACAAACATGTAGAGGACTGTAGTTTTTATCATAGAAACACTTCAACTGTGAGAGACGGAATCTAAAACAAAAATCCAGAAGTATTTGATACATCAAAAAAGCAGACCTTAATATTTGGTACAGAAACCTTTGTTAGCAATTACAAAGATCATACTTTTCTGGAAGTTCATACGTTTCCGGAAGTTCTTGACCAGATTTGCACATCAGGATCATCTGCATCAGGGATTTTGGCCCACTCCTCCTTACAGACCTTCTCCAGATCCTTCAGGTTTCGGGGCTGTTGCTGGGCAATACAGACTTTCAGCTCCCTCCAAAGATTTTCTATTGGGTTCAGGTCTGGAGACTGGCTAGGCCACTCCAGGACCTTGAGATGCTTCTTACGGAGCCACTCCTTAGTTGCCCTGGCTGTGTGTTTCGGGTTGTTGTCATGCTGGAAGACACAGCCACAACCCATCCTCAATGCTCATACTGAGGGGAGGAGGTTGTTGGCCAAGATCTCGCAATACATGGCCCCATCCATCCTCCCCTCAATGTGGTGCTGCAGTCGTCCTGTCCCCTTTGCAGAAAAGCATCCCCACAGAAGGATGTTTCCACCTCCATGCTTCACGGTTGCGATGGTGTTCTTGGGGTTGTACTCATCCTTCTTCTTCCTCCAAACACGGCAAATGGAGTTTATATCGAAAAGCTCTATTTTTGTCTCATCAGACCACATGACCTTCTCCCATTCCTCCTCTGGATCATCCAGAAGGTCATTGGCAAACTTCAGACAGGCCTGGACATGCGCTGGCTTGAGCAGGGGCACATGGCGTGCGCTGCAGGATTTTAATCTATGACGGCGTAGTGTTTTACTAATGGTTTTCTTTAAGACTGTGGTCCCAGCTCTCTTCTGGTCATTGACCAGGTCCTGCGGTGTAGTTCTGGGCTGATCCCTCACCTTCCTCATGATCATTGATGCCCCACACGGTGAGATCTAGCATGGAGCCTCAGACCGAGGGTGATTGACCGTCATCTTGAACGTCTTCAATTTTCTAATAATTGCGCCAACAGTTGCCTTCTGACCAAGCTGCTGGCCTATTGTCCTGTAGCCCATCCCAGCCTTGTGCAGGTCTACAATGTTAGCCCTGATGTCCTTACACAGCTCTCTGGTCTTGGCAATTGTGGAGAAGTTGCTTTTTAATGAGTGTGTGGACAGGTGTCTTTTCTACAGGTAACGAGTTCAAACAGGTGCAGTTAATACAGGTAATGAGTGGAGAACAGGAGCGCTTCTTAAAGAAAACCTAACAGGTCTTTGAGAGCCGGAATTCTTACTGGTTGGTAGGTGATCAAATACTTATGTCATGCAATAAAATCCAAATTAATTACTTAAAAATCATACAATGTGTTTTTCTGGATTTTTGTTTTAGATTCCGTCTCTCACAGTTGAAGTATACCTAAGATAGCAATTAAAGATCTCTACATGCTTTGTAAGTAGGAAAACCTGCAAAATTGGCAGTGTATCAAATACTTGTTCTCCCCACTGGACGTTTTTATATGTATTAACACAATTTCAGAATCCACAATATAAAGGAAAACATTCTACTCTAAAGGATGACGTCTTTAGAGGTCAAAAGGTCAAGATTGTGACAGGCGGATTTTAAATCCCAAGAAGGCCTTAGACCTTTAAGGGTTAACACAACTGGATAAGAAAATATTTGAGCAATCAGGTGCTCAGTATAGGAAAAATAGAGTGCAAAAGATAATAGGTATGCAGATTTGTCATTGCTTTATGAGTATAATATCACGCATGTAATAACATTTGGCTAGTATAACAATAATGTTTGTGACTGTATTCTGTTCTGTCCAACAAGCTTACATAACATTTGATATAATTTCACACATAATTACATGTATATTTAATTGTGTAACAAATGAATTTAGGGTGTCAGACTTGCATAGTGTACTATATTAATGCAAATTCAGGGGCACTTCAGAAAGAATTTTTAGCACCCTCAGGCATTGGCCAGGATGAAAAGCCAGGCTTTGTGGAATTTAGTTTTATTTGTGTCTGTTTTGGGGGGTACACATTTCACTTTTGTATTTGTATCTATATATTACAATATGTTTCGGTTTGTCTGTGTTACTACTTTTTTGACATTTATGAGTCTTAAAATATGGGGGAGAAGGCACTGAACAGGACAACAAAAGAGACATCGATCTGTTGAGCAGCTGCCAACCTATATCAAACAAGAATGGGCCAACACCCCACTTTCGAAACTACAGCAATTGGTCTCCTCAGCTTCCAAATTCTTGTATTTGGAAACTATTGTTAAAAGAAGAGGTAATGCAACACAATGGTTTATATGCCCCTGTCCCAACATTTTGCTGGCATCAAATTCAAAATGAGCAACATTGGATACGTTATAATTTTATAAATTTCAATTAAATATAGAGATACATGATTTGCAGCATTCCGTTTTCATTTGCATTTTATGCAGCATCCCCAAAAAAATGTATAACAGATATTTGTATTCTATGCCTGGCAGCAAGCTAAGCTAGGCATACAATCTGGTTTTCAATACTGTACCTGGTGGAAAGGAGACATGCCCTCATTGAGTTGGCTTTCAAATCTCATGATCTTGTGCCCTACTAGTCTCGCCTGTTGTGGCTCAGCCGAAGTCATGCTTCTGCTGCTCTCGTCTGTCCCAGCTTGTTTGATTTCTACACTACACAAACTACACTCAAGGGATGGGTCAAATTCTGACACAGGGCATGTGTTATGAGCTCCTCCTTTATCCCTGGGACATTGGCTCTGTCCATACCCCGTGTAACAGGTCGGGGAGATGTGGAACGGTATGGCATCCTAGAGTACCAAGGCCAACAATCCCAAACTGGCTTGACCCTTCACAACATTGACGGTTTGTTTGTAAAAAGGGTCTGGATGCCTCCTGTGGGACGAATTAAATTAGATTCATCCTGACCAACCACAAACATTTCCTGTTGCCATGGCAGTGGAAACCCCTACCAAGCTGCCATAGTTGTTTAATTTCTGGATCATTCATGGGTGGATTGGTCACAAGCAGCAGGTGCAACGTAGTCCTTTGTTTAGACATTTACTGCAGCTAACTAGCTTGCAGAGTGAAGTTCTACAGTATTTCTAATGGGTTGTCTTAACTAACAATCTAAGATAGCCAATAAAGCTAACAATGGGTTTAATGTACCAATACAAATATCTGTCGGAGACTTTACTTATCAGTGATAATCCCAATTGTGATGCCAAAATATGGCATCCACGTGAATTATGCAGATCCAATAGGAAAGTACCAGGGGGAGGTCTGATATATCTTAATACTTCAGACTTCTGCGCTTGATGCAAGACTCATAGACTGAGTGCATAGTCCACTTCACCAAACATTTTACCAGCTATCCACCCAAACACCCATGCCAATGGTAAAAAAAAAAGAAACTGTCAAGCAACCTCTTACCTAAACAGCACAGCATTACTTAAGAGCCCATGTCTTCAGTCTTTTACCTAACCCTCAAGCTTCATTAATACACTGTGTGCATGTACACGATTTGCATAGATTTGGTTTATTTTGGGTGGTGGTTTATTTTGTGGTTTGACAGAGGGAATTTCAACTGTTCACACACATTATTTGTCTTCTGGTTTTCGTTGCTTACGTTTAGGGATGTGATAGGTCAGAAGCGCTTCTCTTTCTTGCAGGGTAGTGTGTAACATCCCTCCCCTCTTCATCACACGTTTTCTGGAATGAAAGAATAGAAGTACAGAATGCAAGCACTTTTGACTAAATAGCTTGGCAGTTACAGTAATAATAAACCATTGTGTACTATTGAAATCTAATGTGATCTGTTCCCAGGCAGCAGGCATCCACATTCCCACAAATGTAGCTCAAGATTATTAAACAAAAATGTCTGGTTGTAGTATGATGGATGGGATTCAAAACAAGTAACGTCACTTCGGTATACTTACCATGTCTGAAAAGGGTAGATAAATCATTTCCGGGGCTGTTTTGTAATGAGTGTGATTTTTCTTGCATAGCAAACATATAGTCATGCTAGCTAGGTAAAAGGTTATGACAGCATGGGTAGACTGCACAAAACATAATCAACTAGGCACAGCAGACTTCCAATTATTCCAAATAAAAAGGTAGGATGCTGTGTTGTCTCATCAATGTAATTCTAAAATATATTTGAATCAAAAATAGTTTCCTGGTGTTCCCTAAGGGTTGACATTTTGTTGATGCTGTAACTAACTGTGCAAGGAGAACACAGTGCATTCATTTTCTAAAATGTATTCAATAGAAATTTTCCTCATCAATGCATAACACGATATCCAGTAATGACCAAGCTAAAAAAGGTTTTTAAGAAAAAGTCAAATTAAAAAGAAATCTGAAACAAATGTTTGAATCAAGAAAAATAATGAGCCAATTAAGTGAGAACATTTTACTAGTAACTCTAATTAAGGCAACCCCATTCGTAAAAAAAAACAATTGCTTGTTTAGACATTACACCCAGTCACTGATTAATTCTAGTCAAGACCAAATATCAACCTCTATGGAAAACCCCCATGACCATTTATTTGTAGTCTTGGACTAGGCTTTATCTGCTTCCGAGAAACTGCCCCTTAAAATCTAAAAATGACAATATCTAATAGCATCTGATTTAGACTGTAACATTCCTTTTACCCCTCTGCCAGAATTATTTTGTTGAATAATTGAAGATTTTCTTTTCTTAAGGTTTATAACAGGGTTATTTGTTTACATTTTAGTGTGTTACTGAAAACTTGTCATGCACTATATGACGGTTATTCTAAATGAGGACTATATTAGATAAAGATCTAAACTCAATTCAAAGGCTCAACTAGTTCATTTAGTCTAATAAGTTCGAAAACAAGGACATTTCTAAGTGACCCCACACTTTTAAATGGTAGTATGTTATGTTCCTTCCTCTGCTCCGTTTCTTCCCTCATTTTCAATGCAAGAGGGTCTTGCCTTTTTTGCAATCATTTCTTTTTGTGTAGGCCAAACAAATTTGCTTTGTGAAAGACCCCTTGAGTGATTCCTTCTCTTAGCTGGGTCCTGACCTCAGAGCATATCCCTGTTTAATGCCCCCCAAGCAGCTTTTCTCCTCCAGCTTATAGGCCGAGGTGAGCAGAAGCATCCTGAGGAAGGCTGGGACCACGTTCCAAATGGTGCTGAAACTCCCATTTAGTGCACTACTTTTAACCAGAGCTCAGTATGTAGTAGTAACGCACTGTGCAGGCTATAATGTTGCATTTAGGACGCGGACAGGTAGTCTGCTGGCTTTTTTAGGGAAAGACACAGGATTTCTTCAGTTAAGCTAGCCCAGCCGTCTCTGCTGTAAACACGCTGGCAGGCTCCTGCGACTCCTCAGCCAAGCGTGAGTGCAATAACAACAGATTAAAAAGGTTACGCTACATGCAGCCTTTCTGCTGCTCTGCCTGCTCTCATCTTCCGTGAATAGCAAACACACATTTAGGTCATCAAAACTGGTGACATTAATCACAATCTCCCCCCCCCCTTCCTGCAATTAGTGAAAAGTTGAAGCATGAAGAAGTGAATTGATTCCATGTCCGTTGTATTGTCAGATGTAAAGATTTATTGAACGAGAGAGAGACGTGAAGTCATTAAAGATGGAATGCATGTGGGAACATCTAATTTTGATGGGTTTGTAAAATGACATTTGCAACATCTCAGAGAAGAAAGATTCACATCCTAATAATATTTTAATTTAAAACGTTCCTTCCTTCCTGGATCCAGAAATACATGGCCTGTTGCGTGGAAATAACTGGTTTGGAACAGTGTGCAGTCTAAAATCTTGAATATATTTCCAACTCTTAGAATTTGTAGGTGTACAGTGCCTTGCATTTGTACCAAGTTGTCATGATAAATACTGTCAATGTAACTTTTAATGCATTTGCCATCAAAGACTACTTCACCTTTATATACACTATAGTACTCCTAATTACAGCATATTATAGAAAAGCTGTTCAACCTGTTTTATTATTCTCACATACTGAGGATGAAAAGAGAATCACTTTTGTTAAAATGCCATTTGGCACTTGACAGTGAAACCAGCCAATACAGTACATCAAAGTTGGAAGCAACATTCATATAATCGAGGCTCTCAAGTGTTCCACCCCCTTGAAATCAAAACAGATCTCATTTGTAAGTTTTGCCACTGATCAACACAAAGAAGTACATAATGTCAAAGAGAAAAAGAAAATGTACAAATTACTCTGAACTAACTACCAAGATAAATCAGAACAATTCTGATTCCACAAATATTCACTCCTTTTGTAAAACCAACGGTCTTCAGAAGTCACATAATTAATTGAATGGAGTGCACTCAAGCTGTTTCACATGATTTCAGTTAAATACACCTGTCTTTGAGAGGTTTCACACGGTTATTACAATTCCAAGCCGGAATGAGGTTCACAGCGTAGAATTCTGTCCCTAATGTTTTTACAAGACTGTAGTTTATGTAGAATGACTTGTGTCACTTTTGTGATTTATGACCCTGGTGGGCATGCCTGATTGGACAGGTTGGTAGGGCGGGACTTCCTGCGTCACGTACGTCAGGGCGAAAAATTTACCCAGCATAACCTCCAGTATTATGTATACTAGGGCGAGACGACCATGTGGTTTGAGTACATAACAAAGGGCACTGCAAAGAGCACTGCGTGTGATTTTTCTTTATTTATTAAGGTTTTCTGGTGTTCAGAGATGATTGAAGTTTTACTGTTTCTGTGTGGGTTAAGTCTTTTTAAATTCCCAGAATTATATGTAGTGCTAGCAGCTGTGTGTGTAACCGATATTTATAACTTATTTGATGCATTGCAGTGGTAAACTGAGAAAATGTGTGTACATGTTAAGTCATGGAGGGCTGTGCAGTAAATCGCTTTGGGAATGAAACACCATTGATAGCTAGCAGCAAAATGGATTGAATTCTTGAGTTTAGCTTGAATTCATTAACTACACCAGGATATTATGGCAGAGAAGTGAAGGATTTAAGACCGGGTAATGATGGGAACATTTTCAACACATAACAACAACATTTTATGCATTGCCTGAAAGTGTTTAAGCAATGTCTGAAAAAAATTACTTCAATGCTTATTTATGGGGTATGTTTCGAAGTTATGGGGTATGTTTTGGCCCAAAGCCAGCCAAACATAATACAATAGATCTGATGTTCAAAATAATTAAGAAGCAGTATGACTCTGTTTGATTGGAGCCATTCCCGCCAAATGTTGATTTGTTTAATTGTGACTGAAGCTGTGCTTTCGATGACTGACGTACCCGCCTTTATTAAAAACAGCCCTCAAAACAGCATTACAACAAACAGCCTGCCTCTGATTGTCAAGTTGCAAAACATGTTTCAAGAATACAACTGGAGGCGATTCTAGGATTGACCCTTACAGGGACCACAATGAGAATGTGAGATATGGAAAGCACAAGTAATAAATCAATCACTTCCATTTCATTACCCAAAACCAATTGAATATATTTTAGCAAAAAAACAATACTACTTAATTAGTTAACCATACATACACACAATTGCAATCTCCTCTTTCTTCCTGACTGATTCTTCTCTAGTTTTGCCTGGGGTCCTTGTCAATAGCATGAGGCGGAACCTACTGCCTATTCAGGTATCATAGTTATCCAGCTACGTCAGGATGGCACATCCACACGTGCCATCGCAAGAAGGTTTTCTGTGTTTCCCAGTACAGTCTCAAGAGCATAGAGGAGATACCAGGAGCCTAGCCATTACACGAGGACAGCTAGACGCGGCCGTTGAAGGGCATCAACCGATATTAGCACCTTTGTGCGAGGAGGAACAGGAGGAGCACTGCCAGTGGAAAAAGAATGTGCATGTTTCTGACCACACTTTCAGAAACAAACTCCATGAGGGTGGCATGAGGGTCTGACTTCCTCAAGTGGGACATGTTCTCACAGCCCAGCAACGTGCAGCTCGATTGGCTTTCGCCAGAAAACACCAGAATTGGCGTGTGCACCAGTTGCACCTGAGAGCAGGTTCACACCAAGCACATGTGACAGATGTGAAAGAGTCTGGATACGCAGTGGTGAACATTATGCTGCCTGTAACATCATCCAGAAGGACTAGGTCAATGAGGAACTGGGTAGGCATATCCTTGGAGGGTCACACAGACCTCCATATGCTAACCAACAGTGCCCTAACTGCTGTTAGGTACAGAGATGAAATCCTCAGACACATCATCAGACCTTATGCAGGTGGAGTGGGTCCTGGATTCCTCCTGGTGCAACCGCCGTCTTATTAGGGGCCTGCCCAGACATTGTCGGGGGTGCATACAAGTCCTTTGTTACATAATTTGGTTCTCACTACGTGTTTCTCAATAAAAAGAACTACATGCCAACATACGTTTTTATATTTATTCACGCATTTTCACAAATATACTCACAGAGGCTTCTCAAACAATGTTATCTATTCATACTTCCTCTAGTTAAGGGTTTTGAGAATACATCATTCTACCATAAAGGATGACGTCCTGAGAGGTCAAAGGGTCAAGATGGTGCCAGGCGGATTTTAAATCCCAAGGCGGCCTTAGACCTTTAAGGTATTTTTGTGATCAATTAAGAAATGTTTTTCCTCTTTAAACATCCTAAGAGGCAAATACCTCTTACCAGCAGTTTCATTACCGTATTATTTTTTAACCTGTTTCCTAATAGTACAGACAGGTGTTTTCAGATGTGTAACTATTGTTGTTTTGCGTCTGTGAGCTATCACATTGGATTCGAAATTAAACAATGATTCACAATGATTTAATTTATTTTAAAACAATAAAATTCCATCAAACAAATTATTTTGTATGTAATATTTGTAATTCAGTAACATGAGAGAAATTACGGGTCTGAAAACTTTTGCAAGGTACTGAAAATATTATTATATTAGATTTAGATCATTATTTAATGCTAGGATATGTTCTAATTAAATTACTAGTGGTTCCAATAATCATGTGTTTGAGAAGAATATAAGCTTTCTTGCTTATGTTGCAAAATAAATGTTTGGTATTTTTAGGTTAAGATTGAGCTTTCAAACAAATAGGATACAAATCTTTATGAAGGTTGTGGACAATTCATTGTATCTGGGTTGATAACTGTAACGTAAATCATGTAAGGAAATATTTACTTCAATTTCCTAAATAAACTGTTAGTTTTACTACACCTAATTACGTTAATTGCTCTGAGAAATAACACGTAATGGTGAAAGTAATTAATAGCTCCACTCATTATCTGTAAAAAGTTTAGAAAACTATTCCTTGCTACTGTTCATAAACTTCATCCTTGCTTCTTGCTTCTGTTGATAAAACTTCATGTGCTTCATCCTTTGTAAAAAGAACTAAGCATACTGCATGCTAACTTGTCATGTGTTGTTCAGCTGCAGACTTGGTTACAGTTTCCCTTTATTCTGAAATCATCACTGTCGCTTATTTGTACTTGTTTATAATGTTTAACCAACTTTATTTATGTATCCACTTGGAGGATGACTCAGCTCCTCTGTCGGGCATAAAGCTCATTACACATTTCAGAATACTCATTATGATCGAGTCCTTTGCCTCAGCACTGCATTTGTCTTTTGCAGCTAGCATTTCTCACACACTTCAGATGAACACTCATTAAAATGGTCGTGTGTACTAATGAAAGGTTGCTAAATGGGAAACCAGACTATCCCAGTTAAATATGAAGGTGTTGTTGCTTTCAAGACAACTAGGACATAGGGCAAAATCCTCTGTCTGATTCTGGGAAACTCAAGTAGCAGGTGAAGCCAGAATTCAGACATATCCACTATGAGTTTTTCACAGCTGATTAGTAAACATGCATAAACATGGTTTCTAAAGCATTTTCCTCTTTGGTAATCTGTTTTGTTTAAACACTTTATCATCTAATATTTGAGTTCTCTCAAGAAATTCCTTTCAGTCTGTCATCCCACTCTATTAAAATAACAAGGTTGTATGCACCAGACTGTGTTTTGAGGACTTTGGCAGGAAGTACCGACAGTATAGCATAAAACCTGTCATTCTCCTGTGTGTGTCTGAGCTAACATCTTCCCAGTTATTATATCTTTAATGCATCAAGTCACTGGGTCAAGAGTTTGACCTTGGTTTGGCTGGCTGGCTGAGCGAGGATGATGATTTATTTTTGAACACTTGGGTGAATTACAATGGCAGCAAGGGATACTGTGTGCTCTGTTTTTTTATTTGTGAAAAGAGGTTGAAGGGGTGGAACTCTTTCAAGCAAGGATAAATGCCTTGGTTGTTCTTGTCCACTGCACCAGTGTGATTCACACTGAACTCTTTGTCCCTAATTTGCTGCTTCTACTAAGCTAAAATTGAATTGTTTTTAAAATGGTGATACAATGGATTCTGTAACAATTAGTTTTTGCTACATTTTAGGTAAATTATATACATTTTGGGGATTAATGGCAATTCAGTGAAACGTGCCTTAGCACTTTTGGCGCATAGAAACAGATTGTAAAGCCAGGTATGTACATCATCCTTCAAACGTGGTGACTGCAGATGTTGTCATGAAGCCTATTATATACAGTCATGAGAAATAATTTAAACCCCACAAAATATTTAGTTTTCCCTCAGTAGGAAATGGCAACTTTGCAAATCCTTGGTTAAACAAAAGATATCATGGTTAAAATGTTATTGTTTTTGGTCCAATTACATCATCTTTATATAGAGATATTGTTTGAAAGAAGATCAAATGTTGATACCGTATGTTCATATTTCTTGAAGAAAAATCACTAAATATTTCATGGGGTGTTCGAATATTTTGGCATGACTGTATATGCCTTTGTTGACAATAAATGTCTTTACCAAGCCCTAAGAAATTTTGATAGAATTACCTTTTTCTGTAAACCCATGTAACATTACTCAACTACACATTAGCTAATATCTAGCTACTTTAGTTGTTTAACGCAAAAAGCAAAGGTTAGGGTTTCAATTTTTACCTTAAATTATTATGTTTGTCATTGGGCACACTTGGTACTAATCTTTTTATTTGTTTATTTTTCTTTCTGAATCTTGATTCTGGTGAGAAAGACATATGTTCAATTCAGAATAGTTGTCAGACAACACTTCTTCCTGAGTTTGAGAGCACCTCACTGTTCACTGGATACCTTGGGACACCCCCCACTTTAACCAAACATCTCAACTTTATGACGTATTTCAACCTGTCAACCTTCCTTCAACAGATGCGATCATGGGCAGAGTGGGAGGAAATAGGGCCCGTAATCCCCTTATCAGAACGGCACTACAGCACATGCAGTACTGTGGCTTTTCCCCAAGCCATAAACTAGGTACCTATTGTTCTGGAATACTTGAGTTGCTCTCAAACATCCTGGAAGTCCCAATTCACCAGCATCCACGACTGATCATTTTGGGCACTTTGGAAACCTTGCACATTCTATACTGGCTTCAACAAGGACTAATTAAGTCAAGTAACATTTTGGCAACAAAGAAATCTACTGAATTGGCTCTGGGATTTAGAAAACACTTTACATTTTGGAAAGACATCAATATATGTTGAGGGGCAATTACCATGTCCTCCAGAAAGGCTATGGCAATCTGTTTTAACATTTATTCCTAAAAACCTTCCGTAAACATAGATAGGGGGGGGACAATTTTCAATATTTCTTGTGCTACTGTAGATCTACTAGTACTGTAAAACCTGTATTCATAGTTAAAGTCTATACAGAAATTAAATGTCCATGTTTTCAAGTTGTGTATTAAGCTGTACATACTTTTCACACTTGTTCAATTGGTTCACCTTAGTAGCCGGGTGTAGCTTATGTCTGGCTTCAATAATTGGGTCATTGCACAGGGTTTACATGATGGTTGCAGCAAAACACTCAATTAAATTGTGTGAAATAAAGTGTTTCTTGATTTTGATCATGCATGCACACAGCTCAAAGCAGCATAAGCACCTCTTCTTGCATACGAGTCTCACAACATCTACGGGCATTGGCACTCCGAAAACCATCTATTTGTCAACTATGGTCCTCGTCCTAGTTTAGAATGCAGTCTCCACTTGGGGAAAAACCACCAGTGCACATAGTTGGACGTATCTCCGAGGGTAAAGAGCTGATAGCCTGTCTCCTTGCCTGGAACATTAGCATTGCCAAGAAACAGAGGCTGTGTCTCAAAACATTACTGTCAAATTAGCGTCTTCTGTGCTGGTCTCTTTAATTTCTTACGAAGCTCATTGGAGGTCTGGAAAAACAAGCATTTGGCGGATACTAAAGTTTTCAGGTGGCCATGTTCTCATTTTGCCTCCTTTGTGAAGGATTTGGGAGGTCAAAAGTCAATGTCCATTTCAAACTTAACAGAGCTTTACACGATTGTGTGGTATTTATTGCTCAGATTTGTGTTCTTGTAACCAGTACTACAGGAGGTGGACAAAATAATGGAAGCACAACATGGAAAAGGACTGGTACCTTGTAGTAACTAAATCATAGGTATAGAAACAGCTGCAGAGGTTGATTGTCAATAAGCAGTACATATGTATAAGGTTTAAAAAGAGGTCTGAAAATGACTTTAATATTTAAGTTTTCAAAGCAACTAACCAAAAAGATCTAAAAGTCAGTGTCTGAATGATTTGATGTGTCATGAAGAACGGTATCCAAAATTATGACCACACATGCTAAACACGAAAACATTGCATTGGAAAGGAGGAATAGTGTTGGCATGTCAAAGCTGATGGACAGGGATAGAGGGAAACTGAACCAGATAGTTGCTAAATGCATGTCAAATTACCAGACAATCAAATCAGCACCTTTGCAACTCGGTCTCAACAAAAACTACACTGTAAGCTTCACAAAGCTGCAATTAGTATATTATATCAAAGGTCAACGTGCAAAAGCTCATTGCCTGGTGTAAATAATATGTCCTTAACAGTCATCATTTACGCTGTTTTACACCTCCGGACTGGTTCACGTTTGATGAACGCCAAAGGATGCACTCAGCTCACAACGATCTGAAATGCTATGGGCAGCCATCTTGTTGCCTCTGACGATTTCTCCGCATAGTTGTGTAGTGACCAAGGAATATTGAAGCCCCTTTTGGAACAGCTGCACCCTATAACATCGTTAATGGCCCTCAG
>JACXGK010005976.1:17223-30595 GCA_016801125.1 Novumbra hubbsi
GATAAACCCCCCCCCCCCCCCACCCCCCCCAACCAATGCACGCCTCTAAATGTTGCGTGATTTTATGAACACCAGGATGACGTCAGCTGTCTTCCACGGCCTCCTGAATCACCAGACCTGAACGTTGTTGGCCTGAATATACATTCTCGAGACACATACTTGTGTGGCCTTGCAGAAAATTGCCAATTGTCGAAGATGATTCTTCTTCACAGAATCTAGGCACAGAAATATTATGAAAAGCAAAATCACTCCGTTACCGTGGTAACCTCGCCCTTCAATTGGTCGCAAAAATTATGTGATATTTTGGTTAAACTGCAGTCCTTAAAGGAAAGTAGATATTCCATTTTATAAATTTTTTACCTCCTAATACATTTATTATTTTACATATAATACTCTGAAACACTCTGTTATGTGTTTTATGGTGAAGTCGCAAGTGGTGTTGCAAAAATGTAGAGTTCCTCTGTAGTAATGTTATGTGCTTTTTTCTGTTCTATTACACACACACCATGTGTGCGTATTTCCTATCCACCTATTTGTGTGTTGTTATTATTGCTAACTAAGCTTTGTGAAAGCAACCTAGGTCTCACCTTGATTTTTTTGTGTAAAGGTAAAATTACTAACATAGCAGAGGAGGATGGAAGGACATCGTCGTAATAGAAACCATGTCTGACAATACATTCTTAGCCACTTAGTCACTAGGTACTAAAGCACAAGGTTCACTCAAAAGCTTTCTTAAAACACTTTTCTACAGTAATTGCTGCAGTTTTTCGAGTTGAAGCATTTCAATGGGATATTTTGCCTGATGATTGTAGTGCCGCCACCAATGGCCTCTTTGCACTTGCAAATTAAGCACTCTCTTACGCAAACTGGCTTTGCCCCTAAAATCACTATTCCCTGAGTATGAGACTGAAAAGAATGTATGTTTTTTTTCTAATAAAGACTTATAACATTTTCTTTTCCAAAATGGTTATATGACTTGCCTTGGGATCCATGTGACACAGATGAACAGATATGTACGAATTTGACAGGTAGGGATTTCTCCATGTGCAGAGAGCAATGTTTATTTAGCACAAGGACAATGCAAAAAAGCTTGGTCAAGCAGGCAATGGTCAAATCACAGTAAGTCCAAAATGGCAAAGGTACAAAAAGAGCAGGCAACAAACATAGTTTAGGTCAGACAGGGTCTGGTGAAAAAATTATTAATTCTAGGCCAATATACAGACAAGGAATAGATCGTTCAAGGGTAGTAAAAGTACTAGGAACGAGAATCATACACAAAATAATCATAAACTGGAAAAGTTGGAAAAAGGCTCAGTATGTCATATCTAAACAAGACAACGCCTTACAAAGAAACACACAAACTGAACTGAACTAAATAGGGGGTGCGAAGGTACAAACCGCTGAACAAATTTAAAAGACTAATAAAAGTGAACCAAGCATAGCAACACAACATGTAGCATGAAAAGGAACCATAGAAATACAATAAACTAGATCTGCATTAAAAATAATCAAAATGAGCAACTACGTTCACTCAGGCGCTACATACAGGATATCCCCTACGTCCCCTACTCAAAAAACATATTCTTTACAGACCACACAGAATAGACATCCACAGGGCAAAGGCTTTTTGGATTAAATGCCTCCAACAAATATCACTAGATTTGCTGATAGAGAAGTACATTCTTCCCACACCTGTATTATGTGTAAATGTAAAAAAAAATTGCCCATAAGACTAGAGTAATAATCAACATGCTCCAGTGGGAGATAGGAGGAGAGAAGACGGTCATCGAAGAGGAGAAGAGGCAGAGGATGAGGGGGACTGGTAAGGAAGGAGCAGTCAGACATGGACAGTCCTATAAAAGTGGTTTTCTTCTTTCCTTGTTCTCTCATTCTCACTCATCACTCTCCATCTCTCACTTTCTCTCTCACCCAACACTCTCTGAGTATCTGCACATTTTAGATATTAATTGCATCAACACAGTGAAAATTGGAGCTTCTCAGCTGCCCCACTTCTGTGACATTTCCACCATCTGACTGTCAGGAGCATGAAGTGTTGTTTTTAGACACAGGACTTCACAGCCAACGCTCAAATTACCTGGCGTTGGAGCCAAAACATGATGTGACCCTGTACCACATTCTATTCAACTTTTCAGCTTTCACGCCACTTTTCCACAGCACAAATGTTTGGCATTCAAATCAGCTGTTAAATATCAATGGCATCACTAGTTAACAGCAAGAGAAGAAAGTGCAGGTTTTTTATGCTAAAAGAATGGGGACATTAAAGAGCTCGTCGGAAGTTGCAGCCATTGATGGGGGAAAAATAAATACGGTTCATGGGAACATTTCAATATGGTCTTTTAAGGATATGTTTATCCCTGTACTGCATTGCAACACATTTCAAGATTACTTCTTAACCGGTGTTGCACCGACTTCATCCATCAATCTAGCAGAAGGCAATCTTTTGGAGTAGTACTCCATATCTGTATATATATATAAACACTGCCCCAAAAAATTAAGAGGTTATGTAATAATCACAGTATAACACCAAGTCAATTAAGCTTCAATCTGTCCAGTTAGGAAGCATAAGCAATTGTGAATCAAGGTAATCTGTTTAGGTGCAAAAAAAGTAAACTGGAGAGGCCACAGCAAAGACAACCCCCAGAAATGGAATAGTTTTGAAGGTGGTGGCCACAGACAATTGCACTCTATTGCTATGTCGCCTAGTATAGTCTCAAGAGCATGGAGGACATACCAAGAGAAGGCAGTTACACAAGGAGAGCTGTACAGTGCCATAGAACTGTCAGAAAACAACTTCATGTCAGTGGCATGAGAGCCCAGCCCCTCAACAGATGAGAGC
This sequence comes from Novumbra hubbsi, assembly GCA_016801125.1. Lineage (NCBI taxonomy): Eukaryota > Metazoa > Chordata > Actinopteri > Esociformes > Umbridae > Novumbra > Novumbra hubbsi. Next base: position 20,081 of record JACXGK010005976.1, read on the forward strand.
AAGTTCACACATGGCACGTGACAGACGTGTGACAGACTGGAGGCTCCGTGGTGTACGTTAGTTCAATCAAAGGATACAATAGAAATCAAAGGCTGATCCTACTTCCATTAATTTAATCACATCAACTCATAATGTGACTCAGTAGTGTGTATAGACCCCACATGCCTGTGAGCACTTCCGACAACAGCTGGACATGCTCATGATGAGACGGCAGATGGTGTTCTGGGAGATCAACATTATACCTGTTGTATCTTTATGATCATAGTCTGGTTGGGGGCCAAGTAAACCAACTTAAAAAGAAACTTTGATCCACAATAAGACCATTGTTTTCATGAAAAACACCAAATCTCTACAGCCTTCGTAACAGCAACCACACTTATTATTATTATAAGTAATGTAATACAACGAGGATTATATACAACAAGGAATTATAAGTAAATTCATACAAACCTACCACAATGCAAAATATTGTAACACTACCTTATTAATATTTTCTTTATGTCTTTCATTTTATTCAGCATTTTCTTTCTCTTACTAAAATAAAAGAGATTTGAATTGCCTTTGTGTATGTTATGCGCAAGACAAAACCTTGGTTCGACATTGAAACACTTGCAAAACACCTCAATAGCCCACAGCTCATTCGCTGAGAAGCCTGTTGTGGTACATGGTCTATTGTATGCGCACCGGATCCATTGGATTTAGCACCAAGGACTGTGTGCCATTGACATGGCTTCCAGGTGGCTATCCCTCTAGTGCAGTGCACACAGAAATAGCGCCACCTTGCCCAACCTTGAGCAGGGTTGGCCAAGGAAACAAATAGCAGGTCACACATATGGAAGGGCCATGTCCTATTCATGTCAATGAGCAGGGTAGGGTTTATAAAGTATAAAATGTAATCAAGGGAAAGTGATCAGAGGCTAGAATACTATAAGCCAAGGGAGTGATTTTAGGCACAAACAAAACATCAGGTTGTGTCAACACTTAACTTAAATTGAGTAAATCCAGGTTTGCAACAGGTTTGTCTCAGTCCATAGCAAGCAAATGAGCAGGGGGTTAAGATACACCATTTCTTGAGGTTTAACATAAACTGGCAAAATGCGCACCCTACATAAAAATACAAATCAGGGGATGAGCACCAATCCTCATCCCACCTAGACCTACAGGACCGGGTGATATACATGGGATGAGCACCAATCCTCATCCAATCTAGACCGACAGGACCAGGGGATATACCCACAATGTCCTGAATCGTGAAAAAGGCCCAACCCTTGTCGAACAATTTGTGTAGAAAGGAGAGAACAGCTAGGATGGAACACTGATAATGGACCAAATTGCATTTCTCACACACCTCAAACCCTAAAACTAGACACTTTGCTAGTGGAGACATGTCCAAGCTGAAAGTTTCCTGCTCAAAAAGTTACAAAGTCCAACGGTAATCACCAACATGTTTTTTGATGGTTGAATACGAGAGTGCTAAAAGCTATAATTAACCTAAAGCCTAGTGCAAGCAGGTGTGACAACAGCTGGGCTGTGTGCTCTGCTGCCCGAGTCCATGCTGATCGACTAGCTGATGTACTTCAGGACACCGAAACATCTCTTCTGTGGCTAGGGCAGCTTTGGCACACTTCACCAACGCCACATGGCTCCCATGCGAGACGACACATTAGGGTAACCTGTGTCGTGTAAAGAGTTGCTCTAAGGTGGATTGGTTTGCATGGGCAAAAAAAACCTGTAAGCCTGTGGGCCTGGATGGGATGTGGAGGATCCTTCAGTTCCTGGGGGGGCTCATGTGGGCAACCGGGGTGAATGTGACTTATTTGACTTTGCGGCCCGTTTCCATAGGAACAGGGAGTTTAGTGCCTCACTCTCTATTCTTCTTTGACTTAAACCTGGCCTGTTGCTCTAATGTAATGCAAAAAGTCTAATGGGATCCATCTCTCCATTCAAGAACTTCCCCTTTTCCTTTTCGACACACTTGAAGAGGAACTTGAATCCCTAAGGTTGAAGTGCTCAGCCAGGGAATGTACCATGCAGGAGGACTGACCCATTCCAATGACTCCATTTCATGTACAGACATAGCTAGTCACGGTGGCTCCATTCCAACAGCACCAAACAATTTGGTACCCGCTGAGGGACTGAAGCTACATTACCTTGAGGAGAGATCCCTACCTCCCTTGTCTTCTTGCAATGTGGTGGAAATGTTTTGGTCAGAAAGGGAACAGACTTAAGCAACTTGCCAGTCGGCATCTGGTCTCAACTAGGTAGACCAAAAACAAATGGGATTCCAGGAGGCTACATGAGGCTAAGAAAGACAATGTGTAAAGTGAACCTTGTAAGCACAATGCTATTATGTTTATAGGGGAGTGAAAATCACTAGCGTAGTATTGGGTTTATAGTAAAGTACTGAGTCCAAGTCTTTAGACATTAGAAAATGTAAGATATGTTAATGGAGAGCTAAACTAATCAAAGGAACAAGCCCTGGCTGATTAAGACCAATTAGATATGTTTTGCTCAAAGGTCAGCCATTTTGTATGATGTTGTCACACCTTCTAGGCTGTTCCCCAGAGACATTCCATTGGTAACCATATTGCTATAATCTCTCTCTCTCTTTGCAAGTTTAGTAAAACTGTTATTGAGCCAAGAGAATCTTTTTCTTTCAAAGATTGTCTACACAAATCTAAAACCAACAAACTAATGTTAAATATATATACATATATATATATATAAATAATGGTAATAATAAACAATGTAATAAAAAAGTTGAAGCACAACATCAGGAGGGAGCCTTTGCAACTAACAAAAATATTCAATAAAAGACCGCCATTTGCGTTATAAAAAAAATAACTGGAGACCTTGGGGGAATACTTAATTTTTTCAAGACCTAAAAAAGAAAACATAATGTCACATAGCATTGAGAAATAGAAGGGGGGTTGAACAGACTTCCAGTTCAGGAGAATCATGCGTTGAGCCAATAGGACATTAAAAGCCACAATGTCTGCTTAGCCGGGTGCAAATGAGGACAGGTACCCTGGAATACCAGAAACAGCTATTCTGGGGTTGCAGGTTAACGTTTAGCAGATACAATCTGGAAAAGGGATTCCTTATAGTTCTTAAGGGCAGGGCACAGAGTGAACATAAGGTCACATGGGGAGACATGACATCTATCAAATTCATTGTTCACATTCGGATCGTTTTCAGCCAGCCTCAACTTGGAAAAATGAGCCCTATGCACAAAGTGTATAAGCCCAAGACCAGCACAAGATGGAGCGTACCCTGTCAATCGCCTCATCCCACCACTTCATCAGTGGAGTTCTTGTCCAATGACTGAATAACCAAAATAGCTCTGAGAAGTGAATCCCTTCTCTTGAGGTTATAAAGACAACATAATATCCCAGGGTGGACTAGGGGTCGGAGGGGAAGCCAGAAAACTGTGAGGAGGCACAACGTTTGATTTGCAGATATCGTAAAATGTAAGAGGGGGGTAGAGAGTTTTTAGAGACCAAAGTGGGAAAACCAGAAGAGTCCAGTGTCATACAGGTCTTGTACTTTTGGTATTTCCCTTCATTAGGGACGAGAGGAAGATGTGGTTCTTATTATTGTTTTTTACAAATGAAAAGACAAATTTTTTTAAGTTTCTCCAATTTTCTCAAAACTCTGAACGCAGAACCAAATCTTCAAACTATGTTCACAAAACCCCAGACTCTTCTGTCAATGTCAAACACTCGCCTCAAAACTATTTAATCTATTCTCAAAATGACACAATGCTTTCAAATCATACACACAGCCAGCCATTATATAAACACTTCAGAGCATTCGTTAGACACTACATAAAACAAATGAATCACACATTGTGCAGGGCATGCAGTAGAACAACATGTTTTATGTAGATAGTAAATGCATTTTGCAATAAAAACTTTTAATAATAACAATCCAGTTCAGTGAAAATATAGAATACAGTGTTGATTGTCTGTATACCAGCAGTGTCATATAGTAGGCAACTGCAAAAGCCCAATGACTAAAGAAAACTAAATGAAAACCACATTACAAAAAACTCAAGTGAATGAGATAATAATTCTGCTTCAGCATCATGTTTTTGTACAGAGCCTGGCCAGAGGAATCTTCCTCTTTGTCCACCACCTCTGATACCATACACTTCCTTATTGTCCACCAACTCTGACACGTACTCTTCCTCCTCGTCCACCACCTCTGATACCATACTCTTCCTCCTCGTCCACAACCTCTGACACATACTCTTCCTCCTCATCCACCACCTCTGATACCATACTCTTCCTCCTCATCCACCACCTCTGATACCATACTCTTCCTCCTCGTCCACCACCTCTGATACCATACTCTTCCTCCTCATCCACCACCTCTGACACATACTCTTCCTCCTCATCCACCACCTCTGATACCATACTCTTCCTCCTCGTCCACCACCTCTGATACCATACTCTTCCTCCTCATCCACCACCTCTGACAGGTACACTTCCTCCTCATCGACCATCTCTGACACGTACTCTTCCTCCTGGTCCACTCACTCTGACACACTCTTACTTCTCTGTCTCTGACCCGTGCCACCTGTGTACTCTGAACGGAGTTATATTCTGCGCAATTGGATTGAGCACATCATTCGAAACAAGTGTGAACTATTTTAAGTCATTGTGTGTAAACGATGACAACTGTGTTGTAATTAATTTTTTTGCCACCCATGTTTACCATTTTACAAGTGCATCACAGTGTGAAATGAGATTTTTAGTTTTGCAAACAAAGTGAATGCAATTTGCAAATGGTGTCTAACTACTTGAATTTGTTAAAGGTTTTGCCAAAAGAGTGACTGAATTGAAAAATGTGATTAGGCTATTGAGAATTTGGTTCAGTTAATGGGGTTTAGTGTTTCAGCAATTCAGAAAAACTGTAAAAGGGCCCACTCTTGTCCGGTGAAAAGAAAACATTGAAATGACACCAGCAAAGAACAGCAGAGCAAAGCAGGAAGAGATGCAGGACCCGCCTGATACCGTACCTATGATAAAAATCACAGACCTCTACATGCTTTGTAAGTAGGAAAACCTGCAATATTGGCAGTGTATCAAATACTTGTTCTCCCCACTGTAAATTATTAATTGATTAGCATTTTACTCAGTGAAATTAGTATTTGGTCCCCTTTCAATCAGCACAATTTCTGGCTCTCAGGTTTCATTTTACAGATAACAAGCTGAGATCTGTAGCACTCTCTTATACAGGTATCCTTATACTTACTTGTATAAAAGACACCTGTCCACAGAAGCAATCAGTCAATCAGATTCCAAACTCTCCACCATGGCCAAGACCAAAGAGCTGTCCAAGGATGTCAGGGACAAAATAGTAGACCTACACAAGGCTGAAATGGGCTACAAGACCATTGCCAAGAAGCTTGGTCAGAGGTTTACAACAGTTGTTGCGATTATTCGCAAATGGAAGTAAAACAAAATATCAATCTCCCTCGGTCTGGGACTCTATGCAAGATCTCACCTCATGGAGTTTGAATAATCATGAGAACGATAAGGAATCAGCCCAGAAATACACGGGAGGATCTAAAGGCAGCTGGGTCCATAGTCACCAAGAAAAGAATTGGTAACACATTACTCCGCGAAAGACTGAAATCCTGCAGCACCCGCAAGGTCCCCTTGCTCAAGAAAGCACATGTACTGGGCTGACACAGGACCGTCTGAAGCCAATGCCAATGCACATCTGAATGGTTCAAAGGAGAACTGGGTGAAATAGTTGTGGTCAGATGAGACCAAAATCAAGCTCTTTGGCATTTTGGAGGAGGAGGAATGCTGCCAATGACCCCAAGAACACCATCCCCACCTTCAAACACGGAAGTGAAAACATTATGCTTTGGGGGTGTTTTTCTGCTAAGGGGACAGGATAACTTCACTGCATCAAAGGATGGGGCCATGTACTGAGAACCTCCTTCCCTCAGCCAGGGCATTAAAAATGGGTCGTGGCTGGGTATTACAGCATGACAATGACCCAAAACACACAGCCAAGGAAACAAAGGACTGGCATAAGAAGAAGCTCATTAAGGTCCACAACCAACCAAAGACAACCCATAGGGGGGCACCTACAGCTACAACCAACCCAAGACAACCCATAGGGGGGCACCTACAGCTACAACCAACCCCCCATTAAGGTCCTAAGTGGCCTAGCCAGTCTGCAGACCTTAATCTTATAGAAAATCTGTGGAGGGAGCTGAAGGTTTGAGTTGCCAAACTCTAAACTTTGATGACTTGGAGAGGATCTGCAAAGAGGAGTGGGACAAATCCCTTCTGAGACATGTGCAAACCTGGTGGCCAACTACAAGAAACGTTTTCAACAAAAAAGAAACAAATGTACCTTCATATGAACTAAACAACACTTGGGGATTTAACCCTAAACATAAAGATTTCTTAACTCACTGAAACCATTAGTTAGTGTATTCTGCACATAGCCATGCTAGAAAACACATCCATATTGTCAAGAAAGCTGACTTTGATTGCAATTTTTAGATTTTTCATGATAAACCTCACATTTCCCAAACCTAATTTGCACGAATACCTCATGTCTGTGTGTCATACATCACCAGCAACGGATAAACAGATTTTTCCATAGGAGGAGTTTGGTTTTGACCTAAGGTGTGACGGCTGGCGAAAGGAAGGATTGGATCAAGGCGCAGGGGTTGTTCAAAGAGTTCGGTATTTATTCCGAACTACGCAACACAGCCGAGGAAGGCTTTGCAGGAGCAAACGTTCTCGCAGGCACGGAAAAGTACGTACTACAGATACAGGTGCGCTAGACACGTAACTACAACACGTAACAATGACAATAACGCACAAGGAGACAAGACACACAAGGGTTAAAAATACCCAGCTAATGAGGTACAGCTGCCGGGAATCAGGGAAGGGTGCCTACACAGGACATGGGAAACAGGACAAACATACACGATGGCGCTAGAAGGCCGGCAACGTTGAACGCCGGGGAGGCACGCGCCCGGAGGTAGATCCACCACCAGGAGGCGACGTGACATAAGGTAGTAGATCGTATTCTCGTTATATGTTCTTTTTCTTTTGCCTCCACCTCAACACAAAGGGAATACCTCCACATCACAAGGATTTACTGTTAAAATACGGATGCACTTCAACAAATACTATACCTTCTTGTTTATGACAAGTCTCCTCTTTTCCAAAACCATATGACAATAATGTGTATTGACAGTAGCAGCTCCTCTACTCCATGTGCTACATCGTTGGCTTTGCAGAACTTCCGAGGGTAAACTTCACATAAGATCTACTTCAGGCTTGTTACGCCGTATAAGGATGTATTCCCACACAGTGATTTCAATTACAGCCTGTGTGCCATCAAATATTGAGAGTGTGCGTGAGGCTCCACCACTTTTACTGCATGCAAGTGTCTTAAGAGACCAGGGAGCACCCAAGGCCGTCTTTGATCAATTATTTGGGATTCGTTATTTTCCTTTTCATCTTCATGTATCAGTCTTTGTTGCCTATAATGCATAGTCGCCCTAGTTACATTTATTTAATTATCGAAACGTAACTTGTATTTTGAAATCTTATTATGATTTTGTGCTTGAGAGACAGTTTTTGCATCCTACGTGTGTGTGCGGACATCTCGTACCCTGAAAACAGACCTTCTGTGTGTTACGGCCGCCTCTAAACCTCTTGTTAGTTCTCTTGTGTATGAAATAATGATGCAACAACAGACCTGGGCAAGATACAGCTTAGAACAATGGTTCTCAACCCATTCCTCAGGGAACCCCAGACTTTCCACATCTTAGCTGCAGCCCTGAACAAGCACAGCATATAGACTAATCAAAGGCTCGAGGATTATGTGTGCTAGCTAAAAGGTAGTTCAAATACCCGGACTGGCAGGGGTTTCCTGACGAATGGGTTGAGAACAACTGGCTTAGAAGCTGTATTCTGGGAATGTAAAAAGGGACATACTGTAATTCTTACACAGTTCACAGTTCATGGATGTAACGACTCACTAACAAATTGAGTCATAAGCTCAATAATACATTTAATAAGAAGGACCCTTATAGCATTTGCAAAGTCTAGTGACTTTTAGAATGTGTAGATCTAGACCAGGGGTGCCAAACATTTTTTCTATGAAGGCCCAAACATCTAACCTGACTGAGGGCCGTGGGCCGGAAGCAACATTGCCTTATATCAAACTGTATTATATTATATGGCGTGGCGGGTGGGCCAAAATAAAGGTCTCCGCAGGCCAAGTTTGGGCACCCTAGATCTAGACTGATGCATTCACGATCCATATTATCACTTTGCGGGAGGGCATGATAATTTTACTGGTAAACTGTGGAGTTATCGCCATACATTGAAACATCTGAAAGTTTAATCATTTAGAGTGGGGAGAACAAGTATTTCATACACTGCTGATTTTGCAGGTTTTCCTACTTACAAAGCATGTAGAGGTCTGTATTTTTTATCATAGGTACAAAAGAAACACAAAAATCACATTGTATGATTTTTAAGTAATTAATTTGCTTTTTATTGCATGACATAAGTATTTGATCATCTACCAACCAGTAAGAATTCCGGCTCTCACAGTCCTGACCTCCTGTTCTCTACTCATTACCTATATTAACTGCACCTGTTTGAACTCATTACCTGTAGAAAAGACACCTGTCCACACACTCAATCAAACAGACTCCAACCTCTCCACAATGGCCCAGATCAGAGAGCTGTGTAAGGACATCAGGGATAAAATTGTAGACCTGCACAAGGCTGGGATGGGCTACAGGACAATAGGCAAGCAGCTTGGTGAGAAGGCAACAACTAGAAAATGGAAGAAGTTCAAGATGACGGTCAATCACCCTCGGTCTGGGGCTCCCTGCAAGATCTCACCTCGTGGGGCAGCAATGATAATGAGGAAAATGAGGGATCAGCCCAGAACTACACGGCAGGACCTGGTCAATGACCTGAAGAGAGCTGGGACCACAGTCTCAAAGAAAACCATTAGTAACACACTACGCCGTCATGGATTAAAATCCTGAAGCGCACGCAAGGTCCCCCTGCTCAAGCCAGCGCATGTCCAGGCCCGTCTGAAGTTTGCCAATGACCATCTGGATGATCCAGAGGAGAAATGGGAGAAGGTCATGTGGTCTGATGAGACAAAAATAGAGCTTTTTGGTCTAAACTCCACTCGCTGTGTTTGGAGGAAGAAGAAGGATGAGTACAACCCCAAGAACACCATCCCAACCGTGAAGCATGGAGGTGGAAACATCATTCTGTGGAGATGCTTTTCTGGAAAGAGGACAGGACGACTGCAGCACCGCATTGAGGGGGGGGAATGAATGGGGCCATGTATCGTGAGATCTTGGCCAACAACCTCCTTCCTGAACAACCTGAACCCAATACAAAATCTTCGGAGGGAGCTGAAAGTCCGTATTGCCCAGCGACAGCCCCGAAACTTGAAGGATCTGGAGAAGGTCTGTATGGAGGAGTGGGCCAAAATCCCTGCTGCAGTGTGTGCAAACCTGGTCAAGAACTACAGGAAACGTATGATCTCTGTAATTGCAAACAAAGGTTTCTGTACCAAATATTAAGTTCTGCTTTTCTGATATATCAAATACTTATGTCATGCAATAAAATGCTAATTAATTACTAAAAAATCATACAATGTGATTTTCTGGATTTTTGTTGTAGATTCCGTCTCTCACAGAAGACCTCTACATGCTTTGTAAGTAGGAAAACCTGCAAAATCGGCAGTGTACCAAATGCTTGTTCTTCCCACTGTACATGTATTCCATTTATTCATGTATTCAATTTATTCATTAGAGCATTCAAGTCTTAGAATTCCAATGCAAGGCTTGGTGTGGATGATTACATGCTGGCTTCTTTAATAGAAATGAGGGATGTTTTACATTTAACAATGACATTTTGAGGTTTCTGCTCGTTTCATCTGCTGGCTGAAGACAGACTGACTTTAATCATGAAAAAAGCCTCAATGTTTAATATTCAGTCAGCTTCATAGTTTATATGCATTTATAAAGCTATATATAGCTTTTTTTATTTTAGTCACCACACGCATGTTAAAAGCAAAGTGCATTAGTGTGAAAATAAGTTTTTTTTAAGTGGGAATAAATCCTACAACCCTGGTGATGCAAGTGACATGCTCTACCAACTGAGTCAGACATAACAGAACATAAAATAGCTGCTTGTGTTTATCAACCAGAAATACCAAAACAAAAGTGTTTTTATCAGCACATGTTGATGAGCCCATTTCTCATTGTCTTTTGTTGGTTGTAGCTGTAGGTGCCCCCCTATGGGTTGTCTTGGGTTGGTTGTAGCTGTAGGTGCCCCCCTATGGGTTGTCTTGGGCTGGTTGTAGCTGTAGGTGCCCCCCTATGGGTTGTCTTGGGTTGGTTGTAGCTGTAGGTGCCCCCCTATGGGTTGTCTTGGGCTGGTTGTAGCTGTAGGTGCCCCCCTATGGGTTGTCTTGGGTTGGTTGTAGCTG